>SZWC01015999.1:12527-29745 GCA_023375785.1 Penium margaritaceum
GCACATAGAAAAACTGAAGGATCTGCAAATCCTGAATCAAACCTATTTCCTAGATCTGGATTTGCGGATCCGGATCCGGTTTCGCGGATAAGATTTGCGACTCCTAAGGTCCTGTGTGCATCACAAAGAGGAGCACAAGGGGAGGGCACGGGAGATGACGGGACGGATGAGGAAGTAGGACACAATCATAACTCAGTCTCTTTCATGCAAGACACGGCAAAGAAACAGGCGATGATGCAACTCGCACTCTCTGGGGAGGGGGGCGAGGCAGTCCGAGCTGGAGTGCGATGAACTGCTCCAACTGGCACTCACGTGTGGAGGGTTCGAGGGAGTAGACCGACTGCGGTGTGATGGCGCCTGAGCCCGGGAGGGAGGAGGGATGCGCTGGCCATGGAAGGAGAGGCACAGACGGCTGCGGATGGTGCCGCAGCAGGGCTGGTGACGGAAGGGCGGGTGCGACTGTCGGAGGGTTGGAGTTGCCAGCTAGGGTGGATGCATCAGGGGCGGCAACAGCCAAGGCGGCAGCGGCAAGACGATGCTCACGCTGGCGGCGCATGGTGGCAATGACACGCCTCGTCTGTCAAGAGCGGGCACGTGTACCACCCGTGTCATAGCTGGCCACAATTGTCGCAGACCGAGCCGCCACCACTGGACCCGGTCGACTGCTATTGCTGGCCCTTGCCCTTTTTACCCTTGCACTTTTTCTTCCTTGAAGACAAGGAGCTGGAGGACACAGCTGTTGCAGGGACGGCAATGGCCACGGAGGCGATGGCACGAGAGACGAGGGCCTCCGTACGTTGGATGCGTGGCTCCTGACGAGCTCCCTCAATCTGGAGGAACAACTCGTATGCCCGGGGCATGAGGGTGCCCTGGGCTGCCATCGCGGTAAGGACGTCCTGGATGTAATGAACGAAGATATCATTGAACACGTCGGTGACGCCGCGCTTGATGGTCAAGAGAACGGCTAGATTAGGTGGAGCAGTGTCTCCTAGGCGGCGGAAGATGTCCTCCGCCCGTTGCCAGTAGGAGGTGACCGTCTCAGTCTTGCCCATGTACACAGAGTTGGACTCCCTGGGCAGACGGCTGGTCTCGGCCTTGCTAGATAGGTGATGGGGGAGCGTGAGGATGTGCCATGTTGCTGCGGGGTGGGGAAGGCCACTTGTAGTGAAGGCGCTGAGGAAGGGTTTGATGGTGAGGCGTGCAGCCGAAGAGGCGACGGGGAGGTGTGCGCATATGGCGCGACCAGCATCATGCAGCTGGGTGTAGTAGTATGGCCACAGACCCTCCCCTTGTACCCAGATATGGAAGCTGAGCTCCCAACTCCGGAACTGCTCGCCGGCCTGGAGTGGCAGGGGCGGGGTCTCAAAATCCTTTGGCCTGCGGTCGGCACCTAGAGTGGGGCCAAGGACTGAAGTCACCGTCTGCCATTGGCGCTGGGTCTGCTGCTGCGCCAAGTAATGTGTGGCCATAGAAACAGCGAGACTGGTGTACCCAGGAGCAAGGAAGGGCGGCGGGGTGCTTGCGTGGGTCTATGGCATCGTCAGTTGCAAGGTTGCAAGTTGATGCGTCTGTGCCGCAAGCTGTTGGCGAATAGCTGCCAGGGGATCTGGAGAGCCGGCAAGAAATTCTGTTGGTTTTTGCTGGTGTTGCTGCGACTGCTGCTTCTGACACTGTTGCTACTGCTTTTGCTGTTGTTGTGGATGTTGTTGCTGCTTTAACTGCTGTTGCTACGCCCATAGCATGGACTGTTGTTGCTATAGTGGAAACTGCTGCTACAACTGCTGCTGCGGCTGCAGGTGGTGCTGTTGTAACTGCTGCTGCGGTATAGCAATGGCTGTGCTGTTGCAGCAGCTACTGCAGTTATTGCTGCTGCTGGTGCAGGTGATGCAACTGCTACAGAAAAGGGGGACCAGTGGGTCCTCCAAGAGAGGAGGACCTCTGGTCACCAGGACTTCCAACTATCATGGATTGAGTTGGGAGTTTTGTTTTGTTTCTTTTTTCTCTTTCTTCTTCCTTCTCCCCCCTTTTTTTTGATGGAGTGTTGACATCAGCAGTGACGTCAGTAGTGACGTTAGCCGATGACGGCTGACTTCAGCAGTGGCTCACTGGTGCTGACGTCATTAGCGATTCACTGCTGGTGTTGCAACCACCGCACTGCTGCTTCTGCTGCCGCTGCTGCTGTGCTGCAGACCCTACTGTTGTTGTTGCCGTTGCGGCTGCTGCGCTGCTGCTGTTGCCGCGACTGCTGTTGTTGCCGCGACTGCTGTTGTTGCCGCGACTGCTGCTGCACCACCGCTGCTATTGCACCGCCACTGCTGCTGCTACTTCTGCTGCGACTGTTGTTGTTGCTGCTGCTGCAACTGATGTTGCGGCTGCTGATGCCGCGGATGCGAGGGGTTGCTATGCTATTGTTGCGGTTGCAGCTGCTATGGTAGCTCTGGCTGCTACCACGGCCGTCACTGCTACCGCTGTTACTGCGGCTGCAGTTGTCACGGCTGCGCCCGGCTTCTGCGTTGCTGCTGCTACAGCTGCGACTGTGCTGCAGTTGCTGCCATGGCTGCTGTCGCAGCGGCCGCGGCTGCACTGCTGTTGCTGTCGCGGCTGCAGCTTCGCTGCAGCTGCTGCGGCACCTGCAGCCACGTTGTGGCTGCTGCCACAGCTGCTGCAGCGGTTGCTGTCGTGTCTATTACAACTGCGCTACTATTGCTGCAGTTGCCGCAGTGCAAGATGCTGCTGCTACCACGGCAGAAGCACAAGAGGAGAGACAGGTCAGGGGAAGACAAGGGACTTCCCTTGTCCGTGGCGCCATCGCCGCATGCATTGGTGCCGTCACGGCATCGCCGGTCAGTTTGCTTGCCACGAGTCTGCCAACGCTACCGCCGTCGCAAGGTCAGTGCTACCAAAGAAAATTTTGGCAGCATGTCCTCCATGTCGGGAGCGTTTTGATGATGCCACTCAGCAGGTCAACTCTGCCAGAAAAAAAAATTGGCAGAGTTTCCCCTGCATGGGCACGTTTCTGGGACCGCCGGCATAGAGAGAAACCTGTACGCCTTGTTGCTTCTCAGATATGCTGCTTCTGCTGTGCTCTAGCTCTGATACCAAGCTTGAAACTAGTCTAGAGCGGCTGGTTGGGGCTGCAGCATGGCTGGAGTAGGCATGGCCCCACGCTCATTGCTTTGCACTGCTGCCCCCTCTGGCTACTTTGAGACTTGTGAGTGGAAAGGTGTGCGCTGAGGAGTTAGCGCCAAAAAGGCTGACAGAACTGAGAATGAATGATTAGCAACTGAGAATGAATGCAACTGAGAGACCCCTCATAGTACTAGGCCTTGCTAAGCTTTGTAGACTTGTTACTCAGGTTCCCAACCAATGAGGAAATTCCTATTTTCCTAGCAGGCTAATTTTTCTTAGTGAGCCCTGCCAGGCAGGCGACGACCCCAAACCCGAGCGTCGTACGTTTTTCTTGAAAATTGGACCATACCTAAACACCCACGCTGAAAACTCAGTTGTGTGGCCAGAATCATCCAGAGAAAGAGCAGCAAGGAGTTATGGCTGCCTAAACCCAGGCACCGTCTAGGCTAGAATGACCCCAGTCACAACAGTGCCCGAATATCCTGAAACTCTGACCCTAAGCAGAACATGATGCTGCAAGTACAACCGTGCAGTCAGATCTGGCACAGGACGCATGTAGGCAGCATCTGCGGTGGCAGTGACCGCCAGCGACGTGACTGCTGAGAAGGCCTGCCGATGGAGCTGAGCACGTCATGCATTTGAGAGAAGAGACTCCAGCAAAATGCGTGCAGACCTCAGCGTGCGTCGGCTCCACCGGACGGCGATCCAGCAGCGTCATGTCTTGCCATTAGTCATCTGCACGCTGATGTACACAAGCCGAGAGGACACAACAGAGCACAATGAGAAATGCGCAAAAAACCAACATCCTCCGCTTCGCGTAAGTGGTTATGAATTGCTATGTTGCACGCTGATTCACTAATCGATGATCGCGAAGTTGATGAAACAGTACCTACATGTGAGGCTTCAGGTCTATGTGCACCTGCGTTGTGTCGGGTTCGACACAGTCAAGTTTGAGGGATATAATGTGTTCGATGTCGTTTATTTGTAACTGTTGCATGTGATGTGGCACAATATCGTATGGATGAAGGCCAGGGATTGGTCCGTTGCTATAATGGTTGCCGTTGTCATGTTCGTGTCCAATGAGGTTGCAACGAATACGACAGTGACCAACGTACATCACTCGGTACTACTTGTTCACCGGTTTGCGTTGTAAACCACACAACACAACCGCATGCTAGCATCATACAACGTGCATGTAAATGTTATAGATTGAGTGACATGCCATCATGTTCTGTCATGCCACGGATGCTTCAAATGACCAATGAGAACGACCAAACTTTGTGCTGTCGATTTATGGCCATTCTGCTTGCTATTGACCTGACCTTACAGTGCACCACATTGGTACACCACACGTGGTATGCGAACGTCGCTTGGTTTTGCCGTCAGGTTGGTTAACTTGCGGTACTTCACTCTTGTACTTTACTGTCGTTCTCCAAATAGAGACTTCTTTCTACGAATACTTTAGCGAATGCAATTTTTACACGGGTATATCCGTCTGTACAATTGGGATTTCGGTTTGCGTCCCGAACTTGCGCAATGCAAACCTGGACATACACATATGTTGCGCCATGCAACAGGTGCGGTTGCGAGGTACAAAGCAAACTAGGTTGACATCCTTACATCCTTACATGCCTACACCGTCCATATGTACATATGGACGGTGTACGATGTGTGTACATCATGACAGCCAGCGGACATACATCCGCTCTTACAAACAGACACCTTACCAAAAGGCCGGTGTGGGACCCAGCCACTCCATGGATCCCATAGCTGCGCAATGTGCTTGGTCCGTCATCAAGGAGGAATGGGACTGGTAGACAACCCCAGAACCTCCTTCTGTCATGGTTACCGGATCCTGTACATCCGGCAACCATGTGCTGGGTGTTAGGCCGTAGAATTCCTACTCCTTGTCCATTGTTCAGTCCAGATGCGTGGGAGCCTGGACAATCTCGCGCTCTGGACAATCCGGAGTGCATTGAAAGCAACTGAAGTTGTTGTCCAATCTCGCACCTTATTGGGTCATTGGTCTCTCATGAGATTGCGATCAGGGGAAAATGCACTTTTCAATTCTTTTCAGGCACGCAAAACCTTGCAATTTTGTATGAAAACCGCATTTGAACCCTACCCCAGAAGAATTTTGGGGTTCACGGTTCTATTTTTGTGTGGGCAGCTGCTAGGCACTGCGATAGCAAGGCCAGCAGGTTCCCTCGTAAAGCATGGGGAGTCTTGCACACCCCATACAAACCGAGAGAAAGAGGGGAAAAAAAAAAAAAAAACAAACAAACCTCCTCCAAACAGTCACAAACCCTTTGGTAAAAGAATTTGTGCTTGTTTGGAGGAAGTACTTGCTGAGGTTAACACTCTGACGTAGCATGCATGTAACATCAATTTGACACTAACTTCATAATGAAACCTTTGAAATAAGAGTCGTGATACAATTATCTTAGAACTCAACTGTGGGGCTTCTTGTAGTTACAAAAAAGGGACCAAAAAAGGGGACAGATCTGACTTGTATCCTGATTTTTATTGTGTGCTTTCATACAATTCTTAATGTGTGTATTAAGACATTCTTAGATATGAAGTTTCTTGGAATGGTAGAAATACAATAGCATACTTCTTCCACTTACATACATGTGTAAATTTTCCAATTTTTTTGTATGGAGTTGATGAAGTTGTTGTCCGTCAGGATTTCCAGTCGACGGACATTGCTAGACATTTCGACGAGTCCTTCTCCACATCCCACAAGACCCTTAAGCGTCTACAAGCCCCTCCTCCCTCCCCCTCCCCCCCTGCATTTTTCGACTAGGTTATTTTCTACTTGAGAAAGTGCCTACAATCTTCCTAACTTGGCTTTCACTGATGTTGCAACGCAGTCAAGTCAGCTAACACACTAGCATGCAAGAGGGGTGCGACAATAGCAAGGGTTTGGCTAGGGGAGATGCCAGAGAGTCTCATAAGCTTCAATAACTTGAATATTACAGAGGAATATGATGACTGAAAATCGCACAACATGCGTTCCTGCCACGGCTCATGAAAGGTGACGCAAACAACAGGGTTTGTTTGTCCTAAAATCGACCCAAAAACCTATTTTTGACCGTAACTCCGTGCATAGGCATCCAAACACAACACCGTCTGAACCTAGAGATGTTGAATCTTGAGCCAGATGCTATTACTTGTCACATGCACAAGTCCAGCATTGATTTGCAGATACACCATGCAAAAACATGCAAATCGGGCCCAAGGCCAGTCAACCAAGAAAATTCTAGAGGCTTCAGAAACCCTACAGAAGGTTACATCAAGTTACCAGAACAATGTGGTAGCTACCCTACAACTGCTGGTGGATGGACCACCACACGGAAGTGCTCCAATGCCAGCTGGCTCGGCATTGAGATGCATGGAGACTCCGGAGTGGACAAAGTACACTAGAGAAATAGACGAGGATGGCTTGTATGAAAGCACTCTCCAATGACCCAATAGTACGCATGTCCATACACATGCGAGACTGGCATGAGTGCACAACAATTTTCTCAACATTCCATCCGCACACAAACCCCACTCCCAGCCACTCTCGAGCAAGGGACGAAGCTCGACACAACAAATGGCCACCATGAACTTCTGTGCGCCGGTGCCTTGGTCAGATAGTCAGCCCAGTGCATGCCCGTGCCAACCCACATGATGGAGGTCACCTGTTAACTCCACCAAGTAACTCACAAAGTACTTAAATTGTCACAGTATGTAACGATGGAAAGCAGAAACTGACCAAACTTACAAAACAAGCACGTCAGTCACACCGCCTCAGCAGCTCTAGCCCCCAAGGTTTTACCTGGGACAAGCTATGCGCGATGCAATCCTACTTGCCATTGTGTCATGACAGTGTAGTTCCACCCAACAGGAACACGTAGCCTATCAAACCATGCCCATGTGGACTCCAAGTCCAGCAAGCATCATTGTAGCTCTTGAATACCACCAAACACTAAATAAAAAAGCAGAGTCTAGGGTACAGTGAAAAAACTGCATACCGCATCACTCGCATGAAGGACTGTCATTCGAGGAAAATGTGAGAACTGTATGAGGAGGTTGACAGTGAAGGAAATATCTTATTGGATAGTTGTGGCCAATTAAAACAAAGAAACAACGTGGCACATGTGCAAATTCACATCCATTGTCCCCAAATCTGGAGATTGAGTTAATCGACCCAAAATCGTGCACTCGTAGATCAGTGCACGATTTTGGGTCGGAAGTCCGACTTCGGGGGGGCGAAATCGGACTTCGCCCGGCTCTGCGACGTCGCAGGCGGAGCTTCGCCAGCGAAGTCGTCAAACAGTCACAAACCCCTTGAGCGAGGGGTTTGTGACTGTTCAAGGGGGGTTTGCGAGTTGGTTTGGATGGGGGGTCCGAGACTCCCCCTGCGATGGAAGGGAATTTGCTGGGCCCCGCTACCGCGGGGCCCAGCAGATGCCCGCGCAAAAATAAAACCCTAAACCCCCCAATGTAATTTGGGGATGGGTTTGTTCGACTTTTGGGCTTCAAACTAGGGGTTGAACGTGGATTTGCGTGGTGGGAAAAAAAATGAAGAGGGCATTTTTGCTCGATCGCGATCGAGCGACGACCACCGTTCTGACATCGGCGAAGCCGATGTCAGAACAATCGGACTTTGCCCTCGATTTTGGCAAAAGAGGGGTCTTCGCTGAAATCAAGGGCGAAGTCGGAAAGAAACTTCCGACGCGGCTTTTTTTGGCCGATGCACTCGAACTCGAGTGCATGTTTTCAAGTCAATTAACCCTAAATGCAAATCTGAAGAGTTTCATCCATATTCGGGGTATCATGCCCATCTGTTGTGATGGGTCTGGAGGCTTTGGGAACCATAGCAAGGATTTCGATGAATCACTCCTCCACAACTTTGGCATAGAATGTCTGGTGATGGAGGAGTGTCCATTGTTGGTGGTTATACACGATCTTCAACTCAAGGAACATAACCGTATGACCAAGGCTTGTCATCCTATGGACAACCTAAAGGACCACCTTGGCCTCCTTCACGGCCTCCATTGAAGGAGACGCAATTCCGATATTGTCAACATAGATTATGATTGAAGTCAAGTGCTCAGCTTTATATTGGAGAACGAGGGAGAAATATGTATCATTTTGCATGGGTGGATGTGTTGGTGATCGCCTGGTTCCAACACCAAGGTGACTGCTTGAGGACGTGCAAGGCCTTGCACAAGCACCATACTTTCCCAATAACCTCAAAATCAGGTGGCTAGAACATGTAGATCTTCTTCTCTCAAGTGTCATGGAGGAACACTTTGTTTACATCCATCTTGTACAACTTCCAGACGTGCTCAGCAACCCCAACAGAGCATAGGTTGCGGTCATACGGTCAACAGGCACAAAGGTGTTGCTTAAATCAACACCCTCAACATGTAACAATTCCTTGGTCCTCAAGCAAGCCTTGTAGCAATCAAGTGAGCTGTTAGGCTTTATCTTTTTGTAGAAGACCCACTTGGCTTGTATGGCTTTCCGCCCAGGCGGAAGGTCAAAAAGCTCATGACACCATGGTCTCGGATGGCTTTGAGCCCATCCTCACAGGCAGCACACCACAATTCCATGTCCTCAACCAAGAACGCCTCCTTCACCATGCCAGGATGAGGCACCATCAAGGGAGAGCTTTAGGTGGCAAATACACATTTCCGTGGATTGGGTCTGACCACAACAATGTCAGCTGCGGAATTACAAGTGACCAAAAACACAGTAGAGACTAACTCGTGGCCCACGGGGCACACTCAATGCACCTTAGCGTAGTCTGCCTGGACAGTCAGGCCAAGGGTCTTTGTGCCAGAGTCTCCACTCCCAATGCTGTGAGCAGGGCATGTGGATGCTGAGTCAACCACTCGTTGAGTCCTCGTGGACAGTGGTCAAAGGCGACCACCGGGCTCACGGGAGGAGGCCGAGCTTGAGCTGCACACCTCGGGCTGGGTGACAAGTTGGGAGGGTACATTTGCAAAGACTGTTGACTAGGGAGAAGATGGCGCAGATGCATGTGACACCTAGATGAACATGGGGGAGGAGACAAGGGTAGACACAGGTGAGACAGGAGGGACCGACACAATAGTGTCTATAGGCGCAGATGAAGGGCATGATGCAGGCACAGAATCAGATGTTTGTGTGGGGAATAGCACAGGCATGGGAACATGTGCACCGGTGTGGACCAATGCGGGGACAAGCTTAAGAGTGCCAATGGGGAGAAGCAGAGGCTCAAGAGTGCCCATGGGGGGTGACAAGGGCGCTGGGCCAACGGCCATGATGGTCCGGTTGTCATCCTCTTTTGATTGGACAGTAGGTAAGGAAGCCTAGAAAGATCCATTCAAGTACCTGGACTCCCCCATCCACAAGGAAGTCACACAAATGCCTACATGGTCGGTGGTCAGCCAAAGGATCATGGAAATTTCTATGTATATGAGGGCCTTGAAGCAGAGGTTCTCACGAGACTCGACAATGCGATGAGGGACAGGGTCCATATGGAGATTTCAAAAAATGTGTCCTTGTTCCTGTAGTGAGACTTTAGAACCCTACTATTCCTCAGTGTACCAAGTACATGCAAGGGAACCCCAGACACGTGCAAGATGGAGGTTAGTATGATGGCCAAACCACAGCTTGTACGGTGTGACATGTCCCTGAAGGAAACCTTGAGGGAGGTGGTTCTTGACCCACGTCACGTAGGAGAAGCCCTCAAGGAAAAATACTCATGGAGACCGCACTCAGACCGCATGGCATGAACTACATCCTGCATGCTGCGGTTCTAGTTCTCAGACGCACTTTTCTGCTGCGGGTTAGCAAGGGTGGAGGGCTAGTGAAAGACATTGTGCTTAGCAAAGAATGCATCTATCTCACCCAGGAACTCACCACAGTGGTCCGAATGAAAGGTGTGAAGTATGTACAATAGTAGCGCTCAACCATTACAAGCTAGAGGCAGAGAAATAGGATGGCGTTTCTCGTTTGGTAGATTTCTTAAGCCCCCCACATCTGGGTAAAGTCGTTAGTAAGGGTGAGAAAATATCGACCCTGATCTGAGAGGGTAGTGACTTGTAGAGGGTCCAGAAGGTCCAAATGGACCAACTCCGATGGGGGCAGTATTTGGGAAGTGGAGTCGGTGCAAGTGTAGTAATTCATCTTACCTTGAGCGCAGCAGAGGATTTCAGTCTTGAGTGGCTTCTCCAAGGAGACCGCATCAAGATTGAGTGGTTCCTGTATCTAGAAGAGCTTGGACATGGTCTTTGAGCTCACATGGTAAAGGCGGCAATGCAACAAACGTTGGTGTTCAGGGGAGAGAGTACAAGTGATAAATACACACACAACTGGGGACAAAGGGGAGGATACAAAGGGAGTGCAGCAAGATACACCACAAAGATTAAACACAACTGAGGTATGGAGCACAATGGAAGAGTATCGCAAGCACTCATCATGATAGAGTGAGCACAGTGCTAAACAGAAAGACCCATCCTATTGCATGGGGAAAGAGAGAGCGAGGAAAAAAAACATATAGAGAATGTACAAGGGGCCAGAAGAACTGTCAAAATGCACAATGCAAGTACCTTGGACTGAAAAGGAATGACAGTATCCTGTGCAAACGGAGTGAACATACCTAACCGGACCGAGGACCACAAAGGTACCACAATGACAGGTCATGTGATAGGTGGAACCAGAGTAGATGATCCACGTACGAATTTTTTTTAACACTGAAAAATGTGCCATAGAAAACTCCTCCTTTGCTAGCAGCTCAGTGGAGGAATTGGAACAACATCAAACAACACGCATTTGTGATTTGTCAAGTCAGTCGGTGCTGTCAGGTCCATTTTCATCACAAGCCGAGGATGCTCCCCCGTTAGCATCGTCATGGGCACTAGACATAGCGGGACAAACAGTCTGTGGACCACTTGGATGAGACAACACACTCGCACCTCCCTGAGTGCATTGTACTAGTAGCTGACAAATCTCCACATTGGTGTGATTCTGTGGGTTCTGGTCGCCGCTGCAGTCCGAAGAAGTGGATACATGTGCTGCTTTTGTGGTTGTGGTGCGACCCGCCTATGTGGCATTGGGCATGCAGCACCGCAAGTCTGCTCATGATCCTGCTCCAGTCAAGAGGCTACTGGCACTCTGTGTAGCGGTGAGTGTTCCCGCTATTGCAGTGGTAGAGAGAAATTCCAAGAGAGAAAATCCACTACTACCGCTCGCTGGCTATTTCTACTGCTGCTTTTGGTGCTATATCCCCTTTACCACATGTGTATTTTCCCTTCTTTCCCTGTGCAGCCGCTATACCACCCTGAACCAAGCCAGTCAAATAGAAGGAGAGGAGGAGGAAGTGGTGCAGGCAGGGCTTGAAAACCTGGATAAAGGAATTGGAGGATTCGCAGTCACTACTGAATAATCCAGCTCTTGTGATGCACGTGGATTGCCTCCCTGGCCGATGTCCCCTCAAGAAAGCAATGCTGGGCCCAGGGAGGACCTTGATAGGCTCTGAAAACTTTGAGAATGCAACACGGTGGAAGCCAGAGAAGAGCCCAGAGTGCTCCAGATGTAGCGTAATTGTGACGATGTTGAGTGCCTATAGATGCGTCCTGCTACCAGTTCCAAGGAAGGTGTGGATGTGCATGGCACACCTCTAGTAGGCAGCTGCAGGCCAACGCTCCCTGATGGAGGGAGTGGAACTCACCGCGGCGGCCCGCTCTAGTGGCATGGGTCTCTATAGCGAACAGGGTAATGGCCAATAGCCTCGGTGATCTATTCAATCCGGTCCCAGTCCCTGTTGAAATTCAACAAATTTCTCCTACAGTACAGCATGGAGAGGGTCCCACACAGCTCTCCCCACTCTTTGGACCAAACAATCATCGGTAATATGGTGTTGCCTGTGTCAAATGCCCTCTGTGTCTACCCACACCTTGAACAAGAATTCAATTTGTCAAAGCATGTGTCGCTATCATAGCAAGATGGTAGAGTCTCAAAGTCCTTTGGTTGCCACTCCATGGAAAGGATGACCTCATGCTCCGGTGGAGGTGGACACGTCATGGAAAGACCTCCATGAAGTTGGGCACCTCCTAAGGAGAACTATGCTGGCTGCCAGGAGGAGTCCTGACAAAATGGTGGCACCCTTGTGACAGCACGATCCCAGGCGCAACTGGCCAAGCCAGACCTCTAGCACACAAATCTTATCAGCATGCTAGTCTAGAGGTATCTCATCTGTGTCTTTAGTGTCATCAACTGCGGGCGGTGGCTCCTGGCTTGTTGAGATGCGAGAAGTGGACTACATGGTCGATGGTGTGCATGACGCGCCCATGTCAGGCATCTACTGGGAAGCTCTTGTTGGCTCTAGTGGGTGTAGATGTACAATCAAGGATGCCTAGCTCTCACTGGTACACGCTACCAATGTTTGGGGCAGCCAATGGACACCTTTGGTGAAGAGTGTGGAGCACAAGGATTACGGATGTGAGTGGGCAGAACACATCGCATTCAGTAGAACTGAATCGAAACACGTTTTTATTAGTTAGCATTGAGAGATTACATCAGATCCTTTTAGCCTGTGATCTAAGTTTTCTAACGCATCCAAGCATGCCCAAAACGGAGCAGTAGAGCCCTTGCTACAGCCATCGAAGTAACCCTTGGTGGAGCCGCCCACCTTGCCTTGCACGCTAGGCAACGGGAGGCGGTTCGACGATGACCCGTGGAAGCGCCTTTCCTGGTCCCGAAGTCAAGGAGAAGTTCACCCTGGTCAAGGAGGTCCTTATAGCTCTCTCCCACTCAGCCCCATCCTTCCGCTGCAACGCCTCCTTGACGTTCTCGGACTCCTCTTGCACAAAGAACGCTCAAGCAAACCCAGTCCAGATGCCCTCCGTGGCATCATACCTTTTTTGCCGCCCTCCTTGCGTGTCCGCTTCTTTCGGGATGCTGCTGTTGAGGCTACTGCTGTTGCCAATGCTGCTGCTGCTGCTGCCCTCTCGCGGCACCACTCGCACCGCTGGCCTGCTACCCCTCTCTTTGGGACCCTGGAGATGCGGGCTCACTACCCGCCTCCTCATTCAGCTCCACTGCTGCTGGCGCTTCGAACTCACTGTCCGACTCGGCTGAGTGCAGATTAGCTGCTTCCCCATCCCCCGGATGGTTCTTGCCGGTTGGAGCCACATGGACGTTATCCTCTTTTGTGTCCTCCGGCATCTCCCCCTCGAGAAGTGGCAGCCACTCCCCCCGCTTGGAGAGACCCGCGTCCTTTTCCGTCCAACGACTTTCCTCGTCGAACGTGACATCGTGACTCTCCACAATCTGCTGCTTCTGCTGGTTGAAGAGCCGGTATGCCTTGCTCCCACTTTTGTATCCGACGAAGATGCACCGGCGAGTTTGCGGGGCCGGCTTGCCCTGCCCCTCCCGTGCCTGCACAACAGCATGTGCAACACAACCAAACATGCAGAGGTGTGCCACAGTTGGCTTCCTCCCGCTCCATACCTCTTGTAGTCTCTTCTACGCCTTGGACTCCGTTTCTTTTAGCGGCTTCGTTGGCGTCAGGTTCATGATGTATGCCGCTATTTGTGCCACCTCGACCCAGTACCGCTGCGCAAGGCCGGCATCGCTCAACATGGACCGGATCATGTTGAGGATGGTGCGGTTTTCCCTCTCAGCAACTCCGTTCTGCTACGGAGAGTGTGGCGTCGTTTTCTGCCACGCGATCCCCTTGCTCTTCATCCATGTCGAGCAGCCCTCGTACTCGCCGCCATTGCCGCTCCGGAATGCCTCCACCTTCAACCATGTTTGCCGCTCCACTGCCGCCATAAACTCCTGCATACATGCGAAGACATCACTCTTCCTCTTTATGATGTAGAGGTAGAGCTTGCGGCTGTGATCGTCGATGAAGGTCACGAAGTAGCGAGTGCCGCCGATGCAGCTCTCAAATGGTCCGCACACGTCAGTGTGGACCACCTCCAGTTTCGCTGATGAACGCGTCCCTTTGGAATCCAACAGGTGTCGTGTCGCCTTGCCGACCACACACGGCTCGCACACGACATTCTTGGCTGCATCGAGGCCCTTGACCTCAAGACCCCGTACCACTTCCTTCTTTGCCATGTCCCTCACAGTTGAGGGAGCGATGTGACGTAGGTGGCGGTGCCATAGGTCCAGGTTTCCTTCATCCTTCGTCACGAGGTTGACGGCGTCAGTTCTCGCCGCATCGGCAAGGACCTTGGTACGAAGAAGGTACAGGTCCTCCTCCCTCTTGCCACGTGCAATGACCTTGCCATCCCCCTCCTTCCGGATGATGGCCTCTTTTTTGTTGAAGAGTACCTCGAGCCCCTTGTCGGTAAGGGAGCTCACTGACAGCAGGTTTGCCCCAAATTTGGGCATGTGGAGGACGTGTAGATGGTTCACGGAATGATTTCCCCGTCTACCACATACTCAATGCGAACATTGCCTTCGCCCGCGGCCAACTTCATTTTGCCATCGGCCACTGTCATGTGCCACTCGGTGGCGCCGTAGGTGATGAATGCCGCACGGTTGCATTGTGTGTGGCAGCCTGATCCGGAGTCGATCGCCATGACTTCCGGATCTGTTAAGTCAGTAGACTCCTTGGCCATCATGGCTTAGGTGTCCTTCTTCCCACCCTTCCAGGGCTGGTCTGACTTCTTGTTGGGGCAATCACGTGCGTAGTGGCCCTGTTTTCTATAGTTGTAGCACTCCTCTTTGTTGTCACCCCTCTTGGTGCCCTGCTTGGCACCCTTCCCCTTCTTGCCTCCCCCTCCACCTTGAGGGCGGACGGCATAGGCGGAACTTGACGTTGCCCTGCTCTCTCTTCCACCACAACGCATCCATTTATTGCGGACGTACTCAGCCAGCTTTGGGTACTTCAGCTCATCGGCGGACCAGCCGTCCACGACGGTGATCATGGGACTCCAACTGTCCGGCAAGGCCAGGAGGAGGATCATGGCTTGCAGCTGAGGGTCGATCTTCCATCCGGTGGCTATGCACTCGGCAGTGAGGGACTCGATCTGCTGCAGGATCTCCATGATGTGGTCGCCTTCGTTGGCTCGGAGGGTGACGAGCCTCTTGAAGATGAAGAGCTGTTTGGAAAGGTTGGTGGACTGGTAGATGGTGCAGAGCTTCTTCTAGGCCTCCACGGCCTCTGTGCATCCTTGAATCAGTGCTAACTGCGACGGAACTAGCGCTAACACCAACAAAGCCAGTGCCTTCCTGTTGCACTTCTTTTACTTCTTCCTCCGATGTCGCGGTATCCGGAGGGGCAGTCTCTTTACCGTTGACCAGCTCAAGCAGGCCTTTTTCATTGAGGTAGACCTCAAACTGCCACCTCCACAAAGGGAAACCGTTCCCATCAAACTTGGAGACGGTGCCGATGCTCTCTTTCTCTATCGTTACCAATGCGCGCTGCACCAGCGTGAAAATCGAGGAGCTAGGATCCTTCTAGGCACGTGGGCCTATAACCCTTTGTTGACTCTAGTGGGTGTAGATGCACCCTCAAGGACGTATAGCTCTCACTGGTAGATGCTACCAATTTTTGGGGCAGCCAATGGATACCTTTGCTGGAGAGTGTGGAGCACAACGATCACGGATGTGAGTGGGTAGAACACGTCGCCTTCAGTAGAGCTAAATTGAAACACGTTTTTGGCAGTTAGCATAGTAAGATTACATCTGATCCTTATATTCTGTGATCTAAGCTTTCCAACGCATCCAAGTACGCCCAAAACGGAGCAGTAGAGCCCCTGCTACGACCGACGAAGTAACCCTTGGTGGATCCACCCAACTTGCCTTGCACGCTCGGCAACGGGAGGCGCTTCGACGATGACCCGTCGATGCGCCTTTCCTCGCCCAGAAGTCAAGGAGAAGTTTACCCTGTTCAAGGAGGTCCTTATGGCTACCTCATTCATGCCCCTGGTGCATTTCGAGCTCATTAGGAACAAACTTGGATCAGTGGCGGTGGATTATCCCGCCACCCATGGCGGGTACTAGATTCCACCCGCCCAACACCCGATTTTCGGGCTAGGCTAACTTTCTGAATACTCACTCAAATTGAGCAATTCAAAGCTCTATCCTGCATGGGAAAATGCAATAAATTCAAATTTAAAGTCAAATAAGGTGTTTTACTACTCCTCAGTGTTCGAACCAGGGAGTACGATCAACGGCACTCATGGCAAGGGGCACACCATATCAACAGCTCCTAAGCGTCCCTACAAGAGGTCACAGAGCTCTTGAAACACATCGGTCTGTGCCTATTACTATCGACGCAAATCCTCTTGGTGCCAGCACATGTAATCCTGTGCACCGTGGAATTCATCGATCCTTTACGATCATTTGCTCATCACCCTTCACACAGAAAATGTTGAGGGATCTATCGACTCCTTTCCCTTTCCATCGCCTGACGCCATGTGTGCTAGTAGTGTGGGCAGGGCCGCAAAAATGACGAACGGCTAGCATTGCTCAAGGAATTGAAACGCAATCCAAGAATGACGTCTCGACCAAAGATGGCTAAGTTAATGATGACATCCATAGTCCCTCTCTTGATGTTAACAGGGACTTGTTGATGTCTGCAGACAAAACATTCATGTCAATAGGGTCAGAATCTTGTTGACCCTCTTTCGAGGACTCTTTTTCCTCTTTTTTTTGTTCTTGAGTATATTCCACATGACTTTACACATGATGGGAGGATGACCTCGTCACCCTCTTTCTCAGCAATCACTACGGATGTTGCCAAAGGTAACCGCCTGTGCTACTACATAATAGTATAGCTATACACCTGCAATGATGGCGACATCTCATGTGGCTCTTGCCTACAGTAGGAACACATCTGCTACTATTTCTATACTACACGGCTGGTGCAGTTGCTCTACACAACCACGTAACTGCACACATGCTGTTATTGCTACTACGTTGATACTGCGATTGTTGTTTTTGTTGTTGTTGTTGTTGTTGTTGTTGTTGTTGTTGTTGTTGTTGTTGTTGTTGTTGTTGTTGTTGTTGTTGTTGTTGTTGTTGTTGTTGTTGTTGTTGTTGTTGTTGTTGCTGTTGTTGTTGTTGTTGTTGTTGTTGTTGTTGTCGTCGT
>SZWC01016000.1:3507-41824 GCA_023375785.1 Penium margaritaceum
AATTGTGACTTTCAGCATTTCTTTAATGCGACAAGTTTAAAACTTCAACAGGAATGGATTTTTCAGGACCAAAATCGTGACAAACTACTTAAGGATTGGTAAAACATCTCAATGCCAATAAATTGTTTTGGTCAAATTACAACAATTGTTCAATGAACTTGAGTATGAACAATGAACACTACCTTATATGTCATACCCAATGAATCATCCTTACCTCACCTCAAGTCATAAGACCGACATGGTTGATGAAGAGTCATAAAAAATCGATATACATAGTGACTCGATTTTCTAAGTTAAGGCAAACATTGACCAGATTCTTCAAGTCGAGATGAATGGTAACCCATTCTTGAAACATGACGGGAATGATGCTACGTCTCCCTCTTCAAGTTTCTCAAGTGTAGGAAGGGTTATGCTTCTTCTCGTTGGGACCATTCTCCTTGGGGAGCAATTAAAGTTGGATTGAAAATCTGGGACAAGAAGAATAACTAGGCTAAATGAATATATTTGATCACAACTATGGTACAAAAGGCAATACAATAAACACACCTCAGCTAGAGACTAACTCTTAACTCTCACGCAATCACACAACTCTTGGCCGACATGTGAGAAATGCCTAGCAAGACAACTACACCAAAGTGCCATGAGTCTAGAACGAAGTCTGGTATAAGAGAGGTAGTCACGCCTTCTGGTAGTCATGGGCGTCCTCCTACCAAGGCAGGTAAACTATTGCTAGGATTACAAGGGTTTTGAGAAGATTGTCATTAGAGTCTTAGCCTAAGGTGATGTATGGAACAAGAAAAAGTTAGTGTGGTTGACTACAAGTTGAACGCTGGTTTGATGACTAAGTTGTGGAATGAATGCTGTCAACATAGCCATCTTTTAAAATAGACTGCTCGCAAGTTCACAACTGTCAAGGCAGGGAGAACCTTACGGCTACAGATGGTAATATTCCTAGCCTAGAAACCTTCCTATAGGCACTTCCCACTGTAGTAGTTCCTAAATCTAAGTCGTGCATGTGAGTAATGACGTAGATTATTCCCCACTCTAGGCAAAACATGTGACAAATGACTTGTTCATGCATGTTTTGGTGTATTTTTGTGTTGTTGATGCATGCATTGATGTAGAGTTTTCCCATCTCTACGCCTTTCATGTTACGATTGAATCATGTAGATGCAACAACCAATGTAAGGCAGTCATGGTTGCTCATTCACGTCTTACCCCACCCTGCTATGATGTAGCCCCATACCCAGTGGTGATACGTTACACTACACAATTACTAACTAGACTAAGTCAGCAGGCATGCAAAACCCATGCAACACACAATGTTTAACAACTCCATGGTCCACACCACCCCATGCACCTTTATGTCGTAAACAAATATGGCTTGTACAAGGGGAGAAAATCTCCACATTTGAACACTTGAATAGTTTACAGAAATTTCCCCAACTTCTTGCATGCTCCTTGGATTCCAAAACAAAGTGTGGTAGCTTGACCTGAAAAAACAAGCTCAATAATTATCAACTCTAAGACTCCATCTTGATTGGTTTGTCAAAGAGTCTAATTCTTGTCAGTGAGAAAACTAGTGAAATCAGGTTTCTCCAAGAAGATTTCGATGTTGGCATAATTGTTTGCTACTTCCCTGATGCGGAAAGATTACATATGGGATTCGAAGTTTTTCTTACTTGAAATGGTCGGCTTCAATCTTTATTTTTTTGGTACTGACCTCTTTTTGGAGCAATCTAGGCCTGAACAATTTCTGCTTGGTATTAACTACAACTAGAAAATCGTTTGGTGTTTCTTTGGATCTCTTTACTCAAACTCAAGTGACTTTTATAAAAAACAACGCATGGGAGAATTTTTGCTGCATGTTACTACATCTAGGAGCGCTCCAGTTTACTTGCCCCATGATTTAGGGCTTTTATACAAATTTTCTTGTGGGTGGAGAGAACGCTAAGAGAGAAGAAGAAGCAAATCTCCACTCCCCCTCATGTCTTGTAGCAGTTGCGGAGATATGAATGGAAGTTTAAGTGTTCTTGACGTGAGTTGCGCCCTCTCTCATGCGAAGTTGAAATTGTACTGCTCCATCAATGACCTTAGTGATTTTGGCTACTAAATCTAGATTTAGAGTTATGTAACTCATTCATCGCACGCTTGGAGTATCCCCCACTACAATTAAACTGCTCGCCTAGTGAGCTTTGTTTGAACCGCCCCCTCTTCCCAACCGTCTCCTTCTTGAAAGTAACTTTTTTCTTTTCCTCGCTTCCTGACCACGTTTTGTCAAATAGCAAAGGGGGGCTCGTGATCTTGCATATGAGGCACAAGCTTGCTTGCCCATTCTTTCAAAAGCTTGCTCACCACTTTGTGGGTGATCAAGTTCGATCGCTCGCTCTATAAAATGGTGGTAGGCAGCTTTGCTGCCAAACCTGTCGTTGAGGCAGGCTCATTGCTCAGGTGCCGCCACTACCCCTCTTCCGAATCCCACCTCCCTCTTTGCTATTGCAATACTTACTTTGCAATACACCATTGCTTCCATCGCATGATGTAATTGCTGCCAAATCCACGCCCGTATCTTCCAAAACATCTGGACCCCTTCTCTGCTCCGATTTTTCAGACCACGATGCCACGTTTTCACTTCTATCTAGGGAGTGAATTCGTTCCTAAGAATAAATCTTTCATTGTAACATTAGAGATTGAAGTGGGTTGATGAACAAAGCACGAGACAAAAGACGGTTGTTGAAGCTATTGGCTCCCTCGGAGAAAAAACGACCTTTTGCATCACATTTTTCGTGTCATGGGTGAGCATGTTTCTAGTGGAGGATAAGCTTGATTTCTTCAAATATCACTCTAGTATTGAGCGTGATAGGATCGGTTGGTGGTGAAGGAACTCAAGATGCCAATGGGAAAAAACAATTTAGATGATTTTTCTTCGCCACTCATAGTTTCTACCACATGCTCCACAAAAACATTCTTGTGCATCACAAGGCATGTGCCTCCATTATTGTGTTTCTAAAGACCGTCGACAATGTTGTTGGGTGTATTTGACTGTCGCGTGTCTTGGAAGTCGCCCTTTTTTAGGGCATGCTTTGAGTGGGCACTACGCATAAGTCAACATTGGTCCATACACATGCGAGAAATGCATTTATGGACACTTTTGGTCAAGAAGCTTGTTGCTTCTGCTCTCCTTAAGACGTGCTTGAGAACAATTGTATGGATGATCACCTTCTAGCAAATCCACTGTCTGTGGATGTCAATGTACTTTGTCTATTCGTGGTACTGCACTGATTCTCAAGGTTCATAGCCGATTTGTTGTTGACGTAAACAATTGCTGGACCATGTTATGGAAAAGCAATGTCATAAAAAAGGCTTCTTAGTTAGGTATTCTCCTAAACTACAATCTTTCTTGTGACATACTCGGCTTGAGCTCAAATGAGTGTGATAATGTTTTGCATCCTTCTAAGCCATGAAAACGTTGTTCAAGGAGTCAGACAAACCCTATGGTGCTATAGCAATCCTCCTGTATAACAAATAGAATTTGCATCCACATAGCACCTGAACTCATGGTCCATTTCTAAGCCAAAGATCAACCCTATGTCCAACGTGGTCCATAAGGACCCAAGTGCGTGATCCTACTCCTGGCAAGTTGTTTCATGGCATGTCTCATTCGCACGTGCTAAGTTGCTCACCGCAAACAGTAGGTCTAGAATAGTGCAGCTTGGAGCGTGCATGAGAGAACTAAATCTGCTCCGATAAACAGTCTCACTTCTCCCCGCGGGTCCTTCATGGATCATGTATTCCTTTGTGAGGAGGGTAAAAACATGACAATGAATGACGTTAAATCATTTAAAGTATTTGGTTATCTTAGACTTTTGAGACAAATTAACCATGCATTCTAAGTGATTGCATTTGATGTTCGTGCCAAGCTAGTATTCAAATCTCAGCATCAAGGTCACATAAACCTCTTGTGGCAACGCACAAGCGGTTGCATGGATCAAGTCTGGCGATCAAGGGCCGGCGGTCAAGGCATTGACAACATGGACAAGGACGTAGTAATTTGGATGCTTATCCTTATGTTACCAAGTAGGAACAAGGAATCGTTACCAAGTAGGAACAAGAAATTGTTAAATGCTCAAAGATTGAAGTCTAATGTCGGGATGACACTTTGTAGCTTGTTGTACCTAAGAAGAGGAATCTGCTTCAATCAGTACAAACATTTTGACAAGCTTACATACTCATCTGCTTTTGTCATTATAACATTTGGCTACTTCATGTACATGGTGGTATCCACTTCTCCATTCAGAAAGGCATTCTAAGCGTCAGGCTGATGTACCTTGTGGTCTTTTACTCCCAAAATGACAAGCATGATGCAAATTGTGGTACAACAGTTGAGACGTGTGTATGCTTTGAGAAAATCTTTAAACTTCAACCAGAAGAACCCCTTTGCAACCAGGCATGCTTTGATTTTTTCATTGTTGTCGTGTGCCATTGTCTTCACCCAGAATAACAACATCACAGCAATAGGCCTTGAACTGGATGGCAGCTTTTCTAGCTCCCTAGTTCCCTGCTTTATGAGGAAGTTGTAACATGCATCAAACGTTGCTTTCCATTCTTCTCCAAAACATCCAACAAGTGCTTCCTTAAGTAACTTTGGCTCAGGCAATAGTTTAAATGAGTTTTTGGAAAGGAAAGCTGAGACATGGGATGTTCTCAGATAACGATATACTTCATCTTCCTCATCATATAAAATACATAGGATAATCATCATGTCACACTATACATCATCCTCCATATGTTGTTCTTTCATCAAGTGTGACACAAGGTACAAGAACTGTTCTTGTTTCATGATATCCTTGTGTTTCTTTAGCCTTTTCACCTTTAGACCATCTTGCATCACCATGGGGTGGCGTTTCTCATGACGAACTATGAGCGTCTCCTTTCTAGTGGATATGGGTTTGTCCAGCTCATTCATGAGTGGCACATTTGCGTCCATGGCCTATAAAATTGCTTGGGAAAGAATTGTCATAATCAATGTATCACATTATGCTACTTCATCATAGATTAACTGAGCAAACATGTCATTGAATGACTCAAGGATTTCTTATGCGCTCTAGACCTTGGCTTCCAACACTTCACGTGTCAAATGCTCCAATGAAACTACATCAAGACTGGTGAAGATGCGTTGGGTCTCTATGTGGAAGAACTGCAAACCATTCGTGTGGGGGCTTTTTCTAAAAAATGCACCAAGCTGCTTTCTTTAACAATTTTCTACGACGTTCCTTCTGGACATGAAGAACCGTAATGCAGCCAAACGTCCAAAGCATGGTGATGTCCAGCTTCCAGTCATGGCATGCTTCAAATGGAGTCATGTGTGATAAGGCCATGTGCGGCATATGATACCGCAACCAAACTACTTCTCTTAGAGCATAACACAACCACAAGTTGTCACGGTGCACTCCTAGCAGCATGAATCTAAACGTCTCCTCGACATGTCATTTGTTTTCCATCAAATTCCTAGTGCGAGGTATATGGTGCTAAGAAGAAATGTATAATGCCAATGTGTTTAAGTTGTGAGTGAATTTTTTCCAGCTCTACTCGTAAGCATTATCAGGGTATAAGACTTACAGCTTTGTGTTGTTTTACTTCTTTTCCATTGCCATCCATTTGAAGAAATATGTTGGTGCATCATCACTCATTTGTAAAGGGTAGCTCTAAGAAAATTGTGTCACATCATCCACTTAGAAGACGAAGTTATGGTTTCAAGTATAGGCTATTCCTAAGGGAAGCGTTATTGGATGATGGTGTGAACTCGTTTCAGCTTTTGGCTGATGTTACTCTTGCTTGAAGGAGGAAACTTCTGTTGAGGCAACTTGATACGATCGCGGTCCTTACTAGGGTCAATTCTACCTTCGCAACATTTCTCGATTCTAAGGTCGTTGACATGGCCTTTCTTCACCATTGACTTGACCATCTCATTACTAAAGTGGCATAGCCTCTTCTGCCACACGATAGTATTCACACCTACTGCTTTGTGTAGAAATCTTGCTACAACTTGGGAATATCTGTCATCTTGAGCGCAGGCTTTGAAGTCAAACTCAATCATTCCATGAGGAAGGACCTCACGTTTTGCAAATGTTTTTCCTTCATGGATTCTGTGTGTGACATGCTTGTTTTAACTGATGACGAATGCTCATTTCTTCATGAGTTGGCTGAGGAAGAGGATGTTAACGTCAATATCACCTCTATAGAGGATGTTATCGAACTTGACATGTGCTCCATCTTACCTTGTGACTTTCATCATGCCCTTCCCATGTACTAGTACTTGCTTGTTGTCAGTTTCTATACATACGAACATAACATGACTCAGCAAAGAGCACCATATGTGAATATGGATATAGAAAAGCTAGGTGAAAATAAATACAACTAGAGAATGAAACCCCCCTAAAGTGTTACATCATTGTATTTATTCTCCTAGGAAGAAAAGAAATCTTGGCATAACATAAACCAAGAATTGTCCCAAAACACAACAAAGCCAGTAAAATTTAGGTTTTCATCCCCATGTCCTTTAACGTGTCCAAAAACATTTAATCCATTGTATTCATATCTATTTCTAAGGTGATGATGAGCGTACCAAGACTTTCACACATGTTCTCATTGTCATCAAATACTGCGTCACTATCACATAAAGAGACATGTACCAAATCAACCTTCTCGGCCTAGGATATCTACATAGCCATTCATACCATGTGATGTGCTTCCCCAAAAACGGGTTAAATGGCACATGTGTGTAGTGTAAACATTTTTATTAAAATGTTCGGGTGAACCTGAATTCACCACATTTCACTATTCAACAATTTTGAAGAAAAAATGTAAATTCAAAGAATAATTTTTCATGTTTTTGGTAAGGTTATCATTCTAATGCTAACAAAAATTTAGCAAAATATATGACGAAAAACCGCTAACCATTCATCAGTGATGATTGTTGCAATGAACCATCCATAAATGTTAAAAGAAAAAACAGCCAAAAGATACATGTTTCTAAATAAAAATTTGACATCACTAAAGTAGCAAAAGGTCTTGTAGTAGAATTGTCGTGCCAAAAGAGGTTTCCTCGCTTGTATCATTAGCTTTGAACTTATAAGAAGCTAAATCGGCCATGTTGAAATTAGAATTTTCAAAAATCCTTTACGAGCATGTTATCATGCCATCCAATCTTAAAAGAGGAGTTTTGGGTGACAAACATTCTAATAGCACTAATGTAGTGATCTTCCTTGTTCCTTGTTCCTATTACACTTTGAAGGGGTTTCAACTATAGATGGCTTAGCTTAGTTCTCAAATCAAAAGATCGATGCCACAATGAAGAAGAGTAAAATCTAACCATGACCTTCAACATGGGAATGTCATCATTAACAATGTCAATGTGAAAGAAGCATTGTAGTAAGGTGATGAGGTATTTCATTGAACTTGTATGCCACAGATCCCCATTCTTGTTTTTCGTTTACTTTCAACTACAAACAAGTATTTCCTTTAAACGCACCTAATGTAACGAATGTGAAAAGGGAAATTCCGTGAGTATATCTCTTAAAAGTTAAAGGGTGAAGATTGTAGATGAAAGGGAAATTGTGGCATGGTGGGAGCCATTCTCTTTTATACATCATCCACCTAATATTGAAGATGCAAATAGAAGCTGCAAATTCCATCAAACTTTAAATAAGTATCAAAAGGTGATTGAGGATCTTCAACATGACCACAAAGTTCTAAACAAATCCTTAAAACAGGTATTTTCTACATATTAAGGATGAAAGCATGTAAAAACAGGGAAAGGGAAATGTGGCTTAAGCACAAGCGGCGGAAGAACTTGTGGTTGACTTGAAAAGGTTCATGGGGGTAGGATGATGGAAGTATGCAAGTTAAGTGCTAGAAAACTTGTGAATCAAGACACTTTGTGCAAGTTGTAGCCACATCATACAAGGAGAGAATTCAAAATAAGAAACTATGAAAACATTTTAACACAAAAAAATTTAATATGTTTTGAGATTAATCATAACCAGGATGATTGAAATAACCACTTTTTCATGGATGAATTATATTTCCTTTTTAGCCAATTCTTAACCTAGCCTGTATTAAAATGATGGTTTTCAATTTGCTTTATACATGTAAAATTTTTCTTTATGTTTTTTTCATATCCCATTTTTCAGTTCTACCATGATGATTCCTTATTGTATGTTTCTCTACTTTTTCATTGCTAAGTTTTTCTATACACCTATGACATGTCAATTCTAAATGTTGTAAAACAAATTTGGTAGAAAAATAGAAAGGTTTCTCATTCAAGTCTTCAAGGAACCTATTCATTGGTCTATCCATGAAGATATTGCACTTTGGCATTTGCCACTTTAAGATTTGCAATACTAGTAGTTGCAAACAATAGTTCCAACATAGATAGTTGCAACACTTGACGTAACATGACTAGAAGTTTCATCCTTGACAATTGCAACACTAGCATTTGCAAAACTAGCTAGTGCATTTTTTTTACTTGCAACACTAGCAATTAAAGTACTAGTAACTAGAAATGAAAGAGTTGAAAACTAACACTTATGACACTTGCAATTGCATCATTTGTAGTAAAAACATAATTTGTTATGACACTGGTAGCTATAACACCAGTTGTTGCAACATTAGCAGAATTAAAAGTGGCATGTTGAAGGAAAGAAATGTTCTCTTTTGATTAACTTTTCTTGTTTGTGTTGAATTTCATTTACGTCTCATAAGTTTTCTCTTGCTCTTAACCCATGAAAATCTGTGGTAACCAAGTATTAAGAATTAGTGTGAATGTAGTTTCTTCAAACCAACATTTACATAACACGAGAAAACCTCTACAAGTGTGTTTATGTCCATACTTGATTTTTGGAAAAATGGATTTTTTCTTAAGTTCTTAACCAGATTTCAAGTATGCCTAGATAAAAAAACAAATCCATGGATGTTAACGTTAGATTCCAAATCCATGCGACCTAGCATGATTGGAAAGCCACTAAAATAAAATTTTTATTTGTGAGGAAAGACTGCAAATTAAATAGTTAGGGAAGGTTTTGTAATTTCATCTTGGACATGCATACATTTTTAACTCGACATTTTTATTAAAATGGATGGTAGGTTTGTAGTGGGAAAAAAACATAGATTTCATAGGTGTGTTATTCATACCTATGGTTTTAGGCTTGCCACATTCCAAAATGTAGTTTTGGTATTGTTACAATAAAGTTAAGAGGTAGAAAAAGATAACATCTTCCATGACATGTGGATTATTGCAATTGAAGAGATCAAAGTGCCCAATACTACTTTATTAAATCATGAGATAGCTAAATTTCTTCATTAAACCAAATCATTGAAACCTTTGCAAACTTTATTACCAGGGTTTCCATGTTTTAAATGTCCGAGTTTGTGAAGATGTTGATGAAAGAGACACTAGAGGGTGTTTGTACCAAGGAGGCTAAAGATAATTTTTGGAATTGTTCGTGGATTTTTTTCTGGTACATGTTAGGAAAGAACCTCACATGCAGCTTTATGTACCGCATCATAAAGTCCTCAACATGGAACGAAACATAATTGTTGAGCGGGCGCAGTGACATAAGGTGAGATTCTACTATCCTTTCTTAACATTAACGTCATGAAAAAACATCTTAAGGGTGCATATATTTCTCTCCTAATAGCCCTTCTTATTCTCATATCATTATGATGAGGACATTGTTGTATGGTTCTTATGCTTCTCAATTGATGCGTGTTTTTGTTATCATGGAGGGTGGTAGTCCAACTGAATTGACTTGAAGTAGCATTCACTTTTCACCTTGTAGTTCGGGTTCGTGGAATAAAATTTGAAAAAAAGGAGAAAAGGACTCCTATGACTTATCAAGTTGCATGAAAGTACAACCAAAAGGCATTGTGTTGTGTTATCCGTATTCAACATTTGTTGGAAGCTGATTTGTTTCAGAAAATCTTGATGTTTCATTTTAAATACATTAAAACACTTTAATGTTGCATTTTTCATTCCTCGTTTTTGAAAAGTTTACCATGCCAAGGGTCACGAGTGGGTATCTTCTCTCATCGAGGAGCCTACAACAATTCGTTTTGGAAAAAGGAAACAATATTAAAAAATCAAATTTATTTGATGAGAGAAGTTTTATATTTACCCATGTCATCGAGTTTTATCCCTTGATGAACACATGTAATGAGGGGCATTAACGCATAGTTCCTCAAACTTTATTACCTTCGAGGTGTGAGAACTTATTGTAACTCTTCTTTCTTTTGAACATTTTCTACCCAGTGATGGACGTTAAACTGATGTCAATATTATTTTTTCGTCTTTGTGTGAAAGATTGTTTAATTTGAGGAGGATTATTTTGTAACGTTTTGGTTTGCTGCCAGTTTCATGAGTAGAAAATGTACTGAACTGAAAACCTTATTGTTACTTGAGAACTGATGCTCTTGGACTAAATGGACGAGAAAGCTGAAATAACGGCACAAATTGATGAACACCACCACAACGCAACTATCCGCGATGAATTGAGTTCGTTGTTTTACCGCGAGTTGACCTCCGCTGACGATAGCAAAACCCACCCGGACCGCCAGCCATTCCGAACGCTCCCGACAGACGTTGTCTTGGAAACACTCTTGCTTATGAATGGTTTGTTTGGCGCGGCCCGACTTACAAAATTGTCCTCTAAGCTACGCGACCTCGACACCGGTCGCATATTTGGCAATCTGCACGACCTCGGTCGATCGTCCGAACGGTGTCCAACGGATGATCGACCGAGGTCGCGTTGTTTGCGAGATTCGCCGCTGAAGTCGAGGTCGTTTCCCTTGGACAGTGCCCGCAAATCGTGCCACGCCGAATTCACCGATACCGCGGACTCAAAGGAAAACTGTAAACCTTTACTTTTGAGACTGCAGATCTCTACAATATTCAACAAGGGTGCAAAGCTGCACGCAAGGCCTGCATGGGTTACTAAGTACGATCAGAATACATATACAGTGAATTGAGAAGAAAAACGAGATGGAAAGGAAAATGAATTTTGATATTGATTTTCTTTCAAGATTTTATATTGGCTAGCTGATGGAAAAAAAGAAAACCATTTGAACTGTACATTTTTTGAAACACGACGGTGTAAAAGCTGCTCATATGTAAAAGAAAAAAGAATTTTATTCTAGTATGATACGCATTCTCTAACATGGATTATGTGCGAGTATATGTGTCATTGTGTGTTTTTTTTATGTATTTATGTATGTATGTATGTATGTATGTTCTATGAATGTATTATGTACTAGGGGTTGAAACGCTTCTTGTACTAGTGGCTTTGATGCGAGCTGTTTAACTTTCATGTCTTTTGTGGCAATTTTCTGATCAAGCACGAGTATGATCCAGGTTTCTTGTGTCACGCTGGATTTTTCGAAGGGTCAAGATGGACCAATCACTGGATCGGCGGTCTCGCTCGATCCACATCAACATGGATCGAGGAATACCCTCAACATTGCGAGTAGTCAACCCCAGCCAAGGCCACCAGCGAGGGCCTCAGATTTTGTGCAACAAACTACTAAAGAACAGCCGTCACATGGCAAACTTCGCACATCCACCAAGTGGGATGTGCCATTGCATGTCCAGTACTCTTTCGCTAATTCGTGTTCCTTGATTGAATGAGTAGAACATGCTTTTCCACACCATCAACACTGGAGGGGTGAGTCTCTCATTTTGGTCGAGCTCCCAAAGGTGGCAAAGGTGGTATGGGAAACAGGGCAGAGAGTTTTAAAAAAGTGGATGTCGAATAGAAAACAATAGGGATACTTCGTAAACCAAAAAGAACTAATTGTCGTTGTCCTAACCTCATCTCCAGACCTCATTCAAGGCAGGTGCTTCACGAAGACGCTTTCCTACCAGGGGAAATTCAAACCCAAATTCAGAAGCACTTTGTCAGGCTACTTTGCATGGAAATCATAGCGACAATCATCAAGCGTGATCTAAACCGCATCCAATGAGAAATTAAAATCTAGATAATTTTTTGAATACAAATAATGATTCTACAAATTTGAACATTCTAAGAATAAAAAAAATCATAAGTCTCTTTAAATGAACAGAATTGAATGGTAGTCTCACTGTTGAAAAACAAATAACATACCTTAAATTAATATTACTCTACTATTTTCATGATCATGGTGAAAACATACTGCTTTTTCTTATGAATCTTCAAATTTTTATGCTTTAAAGATCCTAGCCCAAAGATGTATTAAAACGAGAAGTTTTCAATGCAACAAAAAAAGATGTGTGCGTCTCAATAAATGTATAACATTGCGATCGTTTCAATAAGCCACCAAACACACCAAAACAATTCCAGGTTTCTTTGCAAACCCATATCACCTTTTCATGACAACACTACACAATGTTTATCTTTATGTAAGTAGCACACGCATTTACTAGAGCTAAAAGGGTTAATGAAAACGAATATATTCACACACAAAAAACCACAATCTGCAACTTTTCTAATTAAAGTTTACATCACCTCTCTCCTCACGTTTTATCTGTTTTCATAAACCAGCTAATCCCCATTTGAAAACGAGATATATAGTACAATTCTTCATACTAAGCATGTCATGTACAAGTATCAAAATCTAGAGAGTTTATAAAAACAACCCGTAATAATTGAACAATTAAACAATATGGTGTTCATACGCACATGACATTTATTTCTTTATCAATCATTGATGGTTTTGAAAACTTTTATGGAAACATTGTTAAACATGACATCAGTAAAAACTTAGTTAAAGATGAATAAACCAAACCATTTGGTTTTTAATCTATTTTTACTTAACAATGTGTTAAGCATCTCTTTTTCAACATTTTGTGAAACAACGTAAACATGAAAGAGAGATGTACTAATTGGTGTTATCAAAATACCAAATAATTCTCAAAATGAAAAAAACAAAAACCAACAAAAAACACAACAATAAGAAACAAAAACTACATTATGAAAAAGTATAATTAAATGAGAACCTTTTACAATAAAATTTTCATCTCAAAAGAAAGAAATGTGTAATACTAATTGACATTTACCATGCTTTGATGCATGGCTTTGGCCAAGCTGAATCATGTGGTATACCTTATCTACAATGGCCGGACAAAAATACTCCACCCATTAACCCGGCGGAGGTGAAGTTCAAATGTTGAGATTTAGAGTATCTAAGGTGCCCTAGAAGGCCCTTCCACGATATGATCCTTCATCTTCCTACGTAAGGGTGGTTGGTCAACTTACTAGAAGAAACTCTTACAACTTTATGTTAACCTTTTAACTAAAAGGGACATACCATCTTCCAAATCCATCATCAACTAAAAACATTATTCATGTGACCAAGGACATGGTTATGTAACCACCCAGGTGATTATGTAGGTACATGCAACCTCAAAGGTTAGAACCTGAGAGGAGGTCGTATCAAGATGCGTAAAACGGGAACATATCACTTAAGCTAGAATGCCTTCACATGCCTTCAAAGATAATCTTATGCGTTACCTTTCTTAGCATCCCTCTAAACTCTACCTCAATAAGCCTCAACCTCTGACACTTCCAAACTTCCCCTTGAACCCTACAAGTTAATGACTTATGATGGAACTCTACCAAAATTTGGCGCCTTCTTCACAATTAGCTGATGATTCTAAAAGCACTCTTCTCTGTGTCTGGCTCTCTAGACAATGTCTCCAGGCATATAGAGTATGCAATATCACGGGTCCACATGTCTACACTTATTGCTGCATAAGTGTACCATATTAAGGAAAATATTCATGTACTTCTCCATGTGATGTTAAACACTTGTAAAAACATTTCAAATTCCATTTTGTAAAACTTTCCATTCACCATTTGAATCTAAATTTACCCATTCACATTTTGCAAACAATCACATCGTATAAAACCACCGCAAATGGCAATTCAAACTAAAGGTGTTCTTAAACATACAATTAAAAGAAGAATACACAAATGCAAATCAATTCAAGGTGGAAAGAAACACAAAAATACATCTTAATCAAACTAGCTTACATACATGGAATCGTCACAGACGTTTTCATGGAAACAGTCAATAATAGTGTGAATGTTTTTATCAAACTATCAACTCAAGCATAAGTGGCTACACATTTTTTCTTGTTACAGGAAACAATGTACTCCACCTTTTCACACTAAATGAAATAAAAATGGTGGATCCTTGATATATTTGCTCTTTGTAGTAACAAACATGGCTACAACATGTACAACAAACTAACTAACAAGCTTGCAAGCACAATCCATTTTTTCTTGGTGAAAGCGTTTATTCCTATCACTTTTACAACAAACAAGTTGACAAAACAATAGAGCTATGAGTTTTCCTCGCCAACATGTGACACCACAACAACTTCAAATGTAAAACAAGCACATGAGGCTTCAACATTGGCAAAAGTTTCCTTTTGGCACTAACAAAGACTACCACACCACATCATAATAACGTTTTTCATTACACAAGAAAGAAAGCAAATTTCTTCACAACTAAAGGAAAACAACTAAAACTCCCTCCGACAACAACATTACCCATACACATTAAAGAATACACTCTTCCTTCAGGGAAGCACAAATGTTTCTAAAAGCTCCTTTAAGACTAATTGATGAAACAAGTAATGGCATAACCACTTTAAGCATTCAAATGGAACTCACCATTTTGCTTGTTCAAATGGCAAGAGAGGTTACTAGATAGCATAGCTCCAACTCGTGAACAAAGTACAGCCAAATTTTTCATGTCAACTGGAAGGCATTCAACACTCCTCTTTTGCTCATAAAGGTCGGTCAAATTTCTCACCAATTACTAAGGAGTTGAAAAATTATCCAAATAAATAAATTCTTAAAAGAATTAGAACTGCAAGATAGCACAACATCAATCATCATATATTTCTACAATGTCAACAAGAAGACCTTGTAATACCACCTCCTTCACATTGTGTGCATATCATAATTGATGAATTCAACATAAAATCAACCTTGAAGGCCCTCCAATCAACAAGGGGTAGCTTCTTTTACAGTCAAATCTTTACCCAATAATACAAAGTGTACCCATTGAGCACCAATCCAACAATGTCACTACCTTAATGCTCTACAACCATTGTCATAATGCTCGTCATGACTATGACTTCATGTAAAAAAACCAAAGAACAACACCTTCCTTTTCCCACACCTAGATATGTAGACTGAGTATGAAATGCTAGGAAGTCACATACAGGCTACGTTGTACTTCCACCGATTGTCGCCATTAATGTTGAAAACTCAACTTTTGTCACATTGTCTAGTACCAATGCCGTAGTTTGCTACACTTTTGTCTCTATTTGGAGCAACGTAAGTTAATGAGAAAGAAAAAAGTGTTTTACCTCAGCTTAAACTTTGGAAGAAACAAAACTTCACTAGGTTTCATCACCAAATTTCACGTTCAAGCTTTTTTACAACAACAATTGTCTATCTCTGATGCCTTTGGCGGTATTCAACGTGTCCAACTAATCAAAAAAGGATTTTTCATCATCTTGAAAACATTGAAAAAACATTTCTATGCCAAAGCATCATTAAGCCTTGCAAAAGAGGACAATGAGTGCACAATCTCCATGACTCGTTAGTAAGAGAAGTTTACATTCTATAGCTTTTGGACTCACCAAGTGGAAAACAACCCTCAAGAACACCCTTTATAGTGGTGGATATAGAACCACCAAGATGGTAGCATTACCACCCATGTGGTTATGGAATTGCTTGGAACATCCAAGACAAGAACCTGAAAGGGAGCCATCGGACTTCATAAAGAGGCTTAAATCACTCAACCTACTATGACATGAAAAGCCTATAAACATAAACTTATGCGTCGTCTTCTGTTTTATGCCAATCAAGTCAAAACAGACAAGTATTAGCCTCAAACACGAAAATTCAGAGGCTGAAGACACACCTTCTACAAAGGTTTCCACCTTTATTAGTGCACACTTTTTGCTCTAAGATTAATCTTCTCAAGGTTTAGCTTTGCCTACATACTCTCACGAAGTGCAAGGCGAGCAACTTATGGGTCCGCACCTTAACACTTATTGCTACATCCTTGTAGCTGGTTTATGAAGATATGCATGGAATACTCCAAGTGATTTCAAATGATCAACAAAGAATTCATTACTTGGCCAAATTCACGTATCAAAATTGCGTAAATATTAACAAGAATGACCTCAAGAACAAATGATAATATTAAAAAACGTTGTCATTATGATCCAAACCAACTGAACATTCCATTCTTACATGAATCACCTAACTCTGTGGAACATTGAATCCACAAAGCAAGGTTCCCATAATCTTTGATATTCACAATAGTGATTGCTTTCTCAAAGATAGATGTTGTCTTTGAAGTACCATAATGGCAGCAAATGCTTATGATCAATGCTCACCAATTTATTTAAAACAAGAAGCAAATTTGATTCAACATAAAATGGATGGATTATTAAAAAAATCATTTTACATTCACAAAGTGTTGTCCATTACCATATCCCTTAACATCATACTTAAAAAAAGACAAAATTCAACCCAAAACTTCATAAACTATATGTCCATATTATGAAACAAAATGAAACAATCATCATTTGAGAAGGAATTCGGTTCTGAACATTACATCATAAAATAATCAATGTCTAACTAATCAAAGCTACCCAATATCAATCTTCCCATGAAATCTATCAACCCAACCATTTCCTTATCCGCCCTTTGTCTATCAGAAACTGGGAATAAACCATGATGACGATGTCAAGCAAAGAGCCTTGCCCTTGAGTTCATCACAGCCTGATTTTTGCCAAACACACTCTCAAATCTAAGAATGACAAATGATTTGATGGAAAAAAGGCAAACTCATCACTCGATTCTTCATCAACCGTCCAAATGGCCATTATTCTGGTGGATCATGCCATGCAAATGGTAGGCCATTTGCTAGCCCATACTTGAGTAAAAATAGTCGCTTAAAAGAAATACACTCCCACTACATTTATAAATGCCTATCATTCATAATCGTATCTCATGAAAGACACATTGTTTATGAAAGTGATGCATAAATGTAAAAGTAATAAAATTTCTAAACTGTCACTTGTTTATCCATAAACACATGAGTCCGAATTGTGAAATCAAGTGAATTAGTAGTCATGATAGCTGGAATCAATGTTTTGTAATGAATACATGTTTGCACGTTGGCAATATCTAACATGCATTAGTGTGTGTCTTAACTAAATGAGATTGAATCCCTAATCAAGGACATACAAGATGCAATGATATAGGCCTTTGGTTGACTAACATCAATTTGAAAAAAGGGTTACAGATTTACAATGCAATTATGGGAAATCCTCCTTATCTACTTATACAAAAGCATAGTTGTAAAACAAAGGCAAAATGTTATGTTTTCAGATCATGAAATGGGCTTGCTTTATGTATGCTTCAGCTATGACTTTGTGAAAAAGAAGTATAGTGGTTAATAGATGTAATGTTTGATTGAACCGACAACAACAAGAATATGAATTTTCTATTCTCCTTGCTTGAGATTGAGTACCTCTTTCATCAAGTCTAAAAGCAAGATTCCTTTGGTTTTCTTCTAAATCAGATTTACCAATAGATTCAAATCAATAGATAGATTAAACATTTGTTTTAAAAAATTCAGATGGTTTTTGTTTTGGATTTTTTACTTTGAGAAAATAAATGAACAAGAACATATTCAAATAAAAATGAGGAGTAGTCCACCAAATAAATCAATCTCTTTGTATTTGTTCATCTCGAACGACATGTAATTATGAGCATTTGGGAAAATGAAAAAAACATTATTTGTTAAATCTTGTGTTTCTATCAGTAAAACGTTGAATTAAAAAGGGGCAGGTACATGTTTGCAAAAAATTTCTCATGCCGTCATGGTGAATAAGAATTGAATCCTGGTCACACCTCAAAAACTGCAAATTAGAAGGAGCTTAGCGGAAGTAAGGAACATCAGGTAGAAAAGGCATTTTCTAGCCCTTGCCAAGTTGCTTTAAACAATACATGCAATGAAATTCGACCATAATAGTCCTAATGAAGTTCAAATTTCCACAAGTCTTACAGAAGATCAAAAACATGCACCCAAAAGAAGGCAAGTAAGAAACGTCCTTTTGAACTTGTATAACAATCCAATTTCCACGATTTCATTAAAGTATGCTACCATGGTTTCTTTTGTTCTATTAGATGATATGATCATGGGTGGTTGTGCAACATTTAACTACTTTACCACGTTACAATTAGAAATTTTCTGAAAACAATGATATAGCTGGATACGTAATTTTTCGTTGTTGATGTGGTTCTTGTTCAAGAACCATATATAAGAAAACGTTTTGGTGTTTATTTTGTCCTCATAGTTCCCCACTATCCACCACAAGGGAAATTAAGCTTTGAAATTCCTTTTTAAACACATCACCAAAGTCCTTCAAAAGAAGGCCACCATCAAACGTACCTCTTCATCTGGAGGCTACTCCCCATATCAACAAGAGAGAACAAACTCGTTTGACATGATCAACAACCAAAAAATCAATACGTCCCCTAACCACTTGAAGTGTTTAGTTCTCCTAGCCTAATACACACGGTTGTTGAGTACGCATGCACTCATGTTTCACGTCCAAATTTACGCTAAATAAAAGTGATCAAAGTTGGCATAAGTAGTTTCATATCCTCTTCTTAAGCCCTTCGATCACTATGATAATAAAACGGTTTTCTACAATTTTGAGAGCCAATACATGTCATGAGAAAACACTAGTTATAGTGCACTCATGAGTTGTGAAAGCATATTCATCCTTTGCATTCTAATAACTGTTAAATATATTCATGATGATATAAACGGTGAATATGGCTTTCGAACTCGTCATTGTATGAAAAAATTATCATTATGTATTCCTACCATACATTTACACAAGAAACTTGTGTAAAATGATTTCATTTCTTCGGCCATATGATAGAAAACAAGTTACACCAATGATAGTCTACTTGAATTAATGTACTTGTCACGATAATGTCTTACTTAAATTATAGGTGTAGTTTTGACTCCTTGCTCCTTTCTAACTCATAAATGTTGTCACAACCCAAGGGAAGCATCATGATGTGACATTTAGTTTTACGACTTGTAAAGAACCATGTCTTCAAAAGGATTGTCTTCAATCAAATTATTCAAGACATGGTGAAGGCATATACACAAGAAATAATATGGAAGCATCCATCATGGAGAACAAGGGATATATGTTAGGGGAAATGGCGGTGGATTCAAGCCTCAAGAATCGTTCGTATCCTTTCCTGGGTTATTTGTACACATTTCTAGCCAACGTGACCAAACATCGCGAGAAATGGTACAACAAATATATCACTGAGTTCTTAGACATACAAATAAAATGAGAAAGGGCCAGAGTTTAAAAGGAGCATGCAATAACTTTTGCAAACATTTCTTGTAAAATCAGAGAAAAACGAAAAGCTTGCATTTCTTATGCGCATTCCAAATGGAGGACAACATAAAAAGATGAAAACAACAAAACAATGAGTTTTCATCTTGCAATCTTACATAATATTAAAAAGGCCTTCCAAAATTTACATAAAAATAACTTAGTAAATTTAAAACAAATACAAGAGGATGCACAACATACATAAGGAGTAATGATTTCCACAATCAGTTTTTGAGATGATCAAGATCAAACAACGTGCTAAATCTCGAAAATGAAAACCTTCATGCCTTCATGTAAACACATATCAAAGAAACCGTACATCACATAAGGAATTCCATGTTTGTTTAGGTGTAAGTTTATAAGGTATTACGGCGATTAAATGAGGGTGCACATTAACCTATACACAATTCAAAAACCTTCACAAAAATCAGAAGGAGCAACCCGTTTTGCAGCTATTTGGACATCATCAATGGTAGCTCACTCAACCATGACAAAAAGCTGCACAGATGCACAAGTGAATGACTCACTATCATAGAGCCAACAAGGTAATGAATTCAGTATTTGAAGGCTACCAATAGCCACTAACTATCATGGCAACATGGTCACCTACAAGTCATAATCATCATCATCATCATCATCATCATCATCATCATCATCATCATCATCATTGTCATGTGGAAAAAAAGCAATATTTTGCAAGCAAGGAAACAATTGTCAACAACCTAGTTCTTACATTTTGAATTCAAAAACATTTTTCAGATAAAACCAAATTGATTATGAAGGAAGAAAACATGTTTTCTTCTTACCTCAATAAAGTTTCAAAACATAAAATTGGTGATAATGAACAATCAAATGCTTTTTGCATCAAGGAATGCACAATCATCACTACGCAACCCCCCAACATGAATGTACTTTTTGAAACATCAATTTGAATTGGGACCAACTAGTTGATTTGAAAAGAGGCATTTTTGAAATAATCTTTTACTCATTTATTTCGAAATAAATCCAATACTCATGAAACAACTTTGACAACAAATCACCTTCAGGAGAAGAAGCAAACAATGTTTTAAACTCTCATGGAAAGGAGTACAATTGCTGCACATTCAAAGGGAGGAGCTTTTTTTTTAAGGTACAACAAGAACATCTATTCTTCTGAACCTTAAGAATTATGTTCAAGTCAAATTTTTTAAGCACTCATCATCAAAATACTCTACAAGTCTCCAATCGTTCACATGAATGAGTAACAAGACTTCAAGAGGGAAAAGAAATTTGAATCCAAATAAACACTCCATGGTACTATTGCTGTACATAATACAATCATTTGTACTCATGACAATTTGAGGTTGACTCCAACAACTACTAATCTCCTCCAAATCCAAATGTCTTCAAGAATGAAGACAATTAAATGGATGTTTTACGTCGGCTGTTTCCATGTCTCTCAAAGGACTTAAAATGAATATAAACACTGTATATAAATTGCATACAAAGCAGGATTGAAGCTTTAATATAATAAGCTCCGAACTAAGTATCCCTTTATAAATTGAAACAACCTTGTTTCTTTTTTTTAGGAATTTTGCACACAAAAACCAATTTTTTTCCCCATTCCATCTTAGGGGGTCGTTTTGTGCCCACATGATGCCTTAGCGCGATGCCTTTTCAAAGGATTAAAATGTTTATGTGTGTCAACTGACGTCCTCCTTCCACAAGGACAAATGACCGTACCAATTTTGGTGATTGAATGTGAATGCCCGATCAAGAATCACGAGCGTGCTTCGAGAGTAAGAAATCACAACCATGGTGTTTGAACAAAAATTGTGCTTAGAAGAAAAAAACAAAAATGATGAACGCCACATTACTTATAGTTTATGAGAATATTCCATGTCAAATAAAGGTTGTATGAACTTCTACATCAGCATAAACTTCAATTCGATGTCTCTCATCCATTTCCAGCAAGATACCAACAAACGAAGCCAATCGGATTCCATCAAGGCTCTTCTTCCCAAACGATAACTTCACATTGAAAGGATCTTAACGCGGTTCTTGACCCTTTTCTTAGGATCGTTCCACAACTGCCACAACTTTATGCAAGTAACATTCTTCATCTTCAATACTCAAGGGCACCTATTCTACCTTTTTAGGAATAAATGGATTTTATAAAAATAACAAACGACTTTGGGACATCGTTTATTCATTGTGATGGAATGTTGGAAATGGGGTGATCTGGTTACTGTTTAAAAACGAATATCTTGTGAAACCTTTCCGGATCCTCCTCCTTCTATAAGATTTTCGTCTAAGTCTCATATACAATTCTATTTTCTATTTTGCATGTAACCTATTAGTTCCTTGCTAATTATCAAGAGGCACTTTTGACTTTTAAGGTCCATATCTCAATAACTTAAGAACATAAAACAAGGCAACCTTCAGATGTACCTCTTCATCAAGAGGTACTCCCTCACATAACCAAAATATTACATATTCTTTTTTTACCATTACCAACCACAAGGCCAAAAAGACCGCAAACTGTAAGAGGTGTTGAAAATAGTAGCTAAATGCACCCTGCTCATTTCCGCCCTTACACCAAGAATCGTGAGATACATTGCAACATTTTACAAGTCATAAGAACTACCTCAAGTCACTTTGTATTCCTTTCTTGAGCCTTAAGAGTATTGTGGTGTTCTTTGATTTTATTATATTTGAAAGAGACAAGCCGTGTTAGCTTTCTCTTTTATGTGCAACCCACTTATTGTAATGTTCTAATGCATTCTTTAAGCCTAGGTTCATCCCTCATATTGTAATTACTTTAATGTGTACTTGTTCATATCTTCTGCATGCATATGGCATTCATAGTATTCATTGTGTGACTCATAACTCCACGTCAGTTTCTAGTGTGAAATTTAACTTGGAATTTTTGTTGAATACATTCAATTCTTGTGCTATAATGTGAACAAGGAACAAGTTGGAAGTTGGTATACCTGTTCAATTGTCCATGTTACTGAACTTTAAGGCATTTTTATATCACTGTACCTTGAAATTGCAACACGAAGAACCTAAAAGTTCATTCCCATAAAGGCCAACATGGACACCAAAGTTGGTCTTCTCTTTCAGGGGTACATTAAAGTTCCAATGCGCGTTGTTCTACATCTTTTGCATCAAGAGAAAAATTTCATTGTGAATTCTACAAACATCAATAGCAATTTAAACATGTAAAATGTTGCACCAAAAATCATAGGAGAAAATATGAGAAACAAAATCATTCAAGAAACACTTTGCACCTGTACATAACATGCCATCCATTATCTTTAACATTTTGCAAACCATTATGTTTTAAAAGAAAAAACTTATTAAGCGAGTTTATGCAATGCACATATTATCTATTTCAAAAACTTTGGCACCAATAGGTGTCTTTATACCCTACTTAACTTGGATTTCAATAGAAACCTCTTTTCATGTGCAAAACTTGTCAAAATTGATCGTTTATGAATTTCCAATTTCAAATATTTGTTTTGATTCCATGTTCAATGGAATTATGTGTGTATAACACACTTTAATTCCGTGGAGTGGGTTATCATTGTTGAGTTGTTTTGTCTTTCATGAAACAACTGTTAGTGTCACTCATTGTGAGGTTGACAATGCATTCATGGCGTGCATGGAGTAGCTCAAGCATCATACACACGGCATCCGACAAATGGCTTCTACATTTAAGTCATCAAAAGTGGGCCAAGCCTACTCTCTGTGCCTACCATGAAGAATAAAACAATTGTTCAAATTCACAAACAAAACGTTTTGCTCCGTTGACACAATGTAAAAACATTGAACTAGAATCTATGATTTCTAATTACGATAGAAGCAATCAAATTCTTGGTGTACTAAAATCAATAAAAGAAAGGTAAAATTCTGCATAGAAAGTTCTACAACCGCTATGTCGATGAAATCCAGGTTTGGCCGGTTGTTCAGAAGTAAATCGAACCAAAGAGAAACAAGTTTGGTCAGCTGAAGCAAATACGAAGCATGTATACACACTATAGCATGAGGTAAAATATTAATAGGCATGTATTCAAAGAAGTCAAGGTAAGCTCTTATATCACATTAATAAGAAGATGCTTCTAATAATAAAGGAACAACTTTCTCATCATAACACACATAATGGTTGTGACATCTTCATTGTTAGCTTCAATGATATGATTATATATGACATTCGGCATCTAACCTAGCAACTACATGAACGAGAAAAGGATGAGGGTAGAAACCAACCGTCATTTGTGTTATTGATGCAAATGAAGTAGTCATTTTTGGGCTTAATTCACAGAACATACCCATTTGATATGAGTAACCAAGTCAATCCTTGTAACTTAAGCCATTACTGTACCAATGGTAACGAATGAAAGCATAATGAATGTGAGCAATTAGTTGAACAATGTTACAGATAAACGAATTCACAGATTTTGATATGCATAACCTAAATTGATCAATTTTGTGATGTGGTATTTGTAGATAATAATGAAAGGAGATGGGCTCATCCAACACTACTTATGATTTAATCCTAAATGGAAGCAATTACTAATAGTGCTTATTAACAAGCTACAAAAAAGCTAAAATGTCCATGTTTAACATGTTGATTGATTCATTGATTTTCTTTAAACATTCCTCTTTATTAGTATCTGAAACTTGTTTATGGTGTATTTTATACAGCATGAATTAGACTGAATTGAAGAAAAACGAAATAGGAGGTCCAAATTGAACCTTTCAACTCGTGATGATAACGTAGTAGCCGCAAATAAACTTTCCCTATAGCTAAGGTCTCTAAATGGGGTCTATTTTTGGTTATTTCATGAGTTAGCCAACTCAGGGTCAAAGCCATAATCTTGCAACCTCGCCCTACCCTTCTTGCATTAAGAGGTGACAAAATGAATGAGGAGTGGTAAAGGAGGTACTGCAAATCAGACATAAAGTTATGTATTGAAACTATCAACCATGTTACCACATGAATTTTTTCAAATGCAAACAAAAACCCAGAATTTCTATTTTGAAATGGAAAAGGGTTCTCCTGGCGCATACCCACTATCGTCACAACTAATACACACGGTATCAACATTCTGCAGAAAGCAAATTGGGGACAAATTTGACAGAGAAACAACTGTAACATCCTTCAAACACGAAAAATACTTTTAAGTGCCACTATGAAAAAACAATATTTCGGATGTTCACCTGAAAAAACACATTGTGGGGACCAATGTCATTCTCTGCATACCCACTTTCCACACTGGACAAAGATATTCAAAATCATTGAAATAGGACCACATTCTAGCCATATGCTGTAAGGACAGGGAGGCAAATGCCATAGCCAAAAAGACCACACATTTGCAACATTCCACTCTGACTTGGGAACATTTTCATTCACTACTACACTACATTGGAGGGTTCCATGTGTGTCTTTCCTGAATGTCCAATGATCAAGCGTGGTTCATGTGCCTCTTACAATCACAATCCATCCTGTGCAAAAATTGTGCTCAATCACAATTGACAACCTTAACCGCAAAAATAATCCTCAAACCCTTATGAAATTAGTTGAACAGTGAGTGAAGTCAAACATATAGTTTGCACACCTTTGTACACAACCCATGAAGAACAAGGGCGAGGCGAGTCTCCGTCCGTGAATTATTAACACATTGATTTGCGCTTGAAGGGTTTAATGAATCATGTAGCCACATTAACGATACGGAAAAGAATCTCAAATCCTTTGCTTTTATGAGGTTAACCTGTCAAACATAATGGTGCGTACTGCAATCGTTTCCGCATGCGGGCCCCTTGTGACACGTAAAGTGTGGACGTTGACAACTATGTGGTACACCTCAACCATTGTACATACAATCCCACTAACTATGATAAAATAAGAGTTCATTCTTGGCCACGCCGATGGAAGGAAGCTGATGTAATGGATGGACAACAACCATTGTGGAAAGCAACCATGTTGGATCTGGAAGAAGGAGCAGTTGCATGGGCGACCACAAAGGCTTAGTTTAACCATTAGGTAATGCATTACAGGATGCCATTATGGATATCCACAACACCCCAAACGAAGACCATTGTTTGGAACCTGGGCAGGTGTTTGTCCACTTGTTAATCAAAGTGCATTTGGGTGTTCATGTAGTTCACGTTTAGGCATATCACCTGAAAACACTTCGTATGATAGGGGTATCTTGAAAATAAGAGTCCATTCAGGTTTTGAAAGGTTATTGATTGTCTTCCATGCTGCATGTTCAGGAACGAGGCTATCTCACGTCTCGTTTTCCATGTGAATGATGTCATATATACACCCTTTGTAAGAAGTTGTAACCCCCTCTTCAAAGGTCAAAACAACATAGGCGAAATTTGATAAAATTTCCACATGTTTGTTCTTCCAGAAATTGAGCGTTGCTTTAAGTCACTCAAAAGGCACTTAAGTTTAGTTTCATTTCTTGCGTCACAAAAATGGTGAATTCGTTTGCTGATTGTTTTTCAAAAATCATTCGTTTCATACCCACAAACAACGAACTAATTTGTCTGAAACTAGTGTATCATGAATTAGTTTCCAATAGTGTGCACGTCATGCATAATGGCAAGCACGTTGAGAAAAGTGGGTAGAGAATGCATGTAAACTAAGTACCGTGTCTAAAATGTGATAGAAATGGCGAGGAGAAAACTGAAGGTTCAAAAAGAGGGTGTAGCAAAATTTAGTTAAATGAAAACTATTTCAGAAACTACTTTACAACCATGCAATTCTTTGAAATGGTTTTGCATGAAAATTAGTAAAGTTTTAACATAACCTTATGTGGCATATTCCTTGGAGTTCATGGAACTCATGGATGTTTTATTTCATAACCTGTATAAATTAAGATCATGCTAGCATAAAATTGTTAACATTACATACTTCTCGATATGTATCTTGAATTTGTGTTAAAATTCCTTTAATTGAAACACTTTGGCTATCATACGATTGAACATCAATGAATGTGATTTCTTCCAAGAAATTTTCTTTTGCGCATGTTCATGATCACTTCATGTGGTGAAGGATTCGATCTCAAAGGCATGAAAGAGGTTTAGAGTATTTAATATCAATATCAAGCAAATGTTCTTTGAATGAAATGATTGTGTTCACCATGGTGTAAATGGAAATGTGAGAAGACATCATGTTAGTGGAATGTTCGAAAAACATATGGGTACATTGATTCACACGAAAAGATATTGATGTTAACTTTAAAACAATAATTTTTAATTTAGAAAGGGAAAACATCATTTGTTTTCAATGATTATGATGTTTCTTATTGATTTGATATGGTGTACTCATATCTACACTTCGAAAAATGTACGTGGACAAAGAAGTGTATTTGTGGATTTGGAGAGTCCTGGACTCATCTCAATGGATGCAATTGAAGTTCTTCCATTTCAAGGTTTGAATTTTAGTTTGAAGGGAAATCAATCAATAAGTGGGTTCAATGAATGTGCCTGTTTTCTGCTCAGGTATGATGCATTTAATTATGCAATAAGGGAAAGATATGACAGTTGAGAATGTTGTTGGTGGATGTTTGCAGGAAAATCTTGGAACGTTTTCACAGGCAACTTCAAGGCCGTAACTTAGGCCTAAAGCGTTTTAAATTCACAAGGTGTGTAGGATTTCTAGGCTCCTTCTTGGTTGTAGAGTTTCATTATTTAATACCTGCATAACGTGACAAATCATTAGGAGTTCTTATGCCTATCGTTAACTATGCATGCATATAAGGGGGTTTTGTTTGATTTCTTTAGGTGGACCATCAGCACAAGTATTCCATGGCCACAAGCATGCATGCTTCACAACTTCCGAGTAGGAAGGGGCTCCATGAGCCAAAATGAAACCATTTGGCAGTCACTTTCTACAGCAATAAAATTTCTTCTGGGCAAGGATGCAAGGATAATGACCATAGTGATCTTAAGCTTTCACATGTTTATGATATGCTCAAGATTAAAGAACCAAGATCATAGTGAAACTTCACTTTGCATGTAGAAATCTTTCACATACAAGAAAGGCAGTAAACTTGCTAAGGTCACAAGTACAATAGGAAACAACCATGTTATATCTCATTTACTTGATAGGAATCATCTTTCACATTACAACTTTGCATCACTTAGCATCTTTAATCTGCACAATCCATGTTTTACCTTCGTAAAGCACGACCTTTCATTCGTAAGGTCATGATAAGCCAAGCAACGCTTTTGTCACCTACGGTGGAAAAGGTTGTGAGTATGTGGAGACAGGTTTGTCTCAAAGCAGGTGCTATACACAGATGTTTTGCATTTTTTAGGGTTTAAAATCATTTTTCCCCTTGCGTGGGCAAAGAATAGTGGTGAAGCTCTATGTGTAGCTTATGTTAAGTTGTACGTCTGCATGTGCCATGCTATTACTTTGGAGGTCAATCAATTGTTTTTCTTTTATATAATTCCCCATTTTAAAAGTCAAGTTTTGATGTAATTCCCAGGTTTTCTATCTGAAATGATGTTTTCATAAGGGTATTTTTCCTTTCTATACAACCCCACATCCTAGCAATTTACAAAATACTAGATGAAAGTTGATAAAATCAAAAGATTTTCATTTGGAGTATTTGAATGTTGAAATAAAGGGGAAACCAAATTTGGAAACTTTTCCAAAATGGTTTTAAATTATCATAAATATTGCTACATGTTTTGTCTTGTTTGATTTTCTTCTCAAATATTTCAAATAACTTCAAAATTCAAATAAACGTTTTGCATGTATTTTACGTCATGGAATAATCGTATTTGAAAAGTAGAACAACACCTTTAGTGTAGGGATCTTGTCATTCAACCCCTTGTCTATCCCATTCATCTCTGTATGACAATTTCAGTCATCAAGTGTTGATTCTAACACACATAGTCACACACACACATATACAAACACACACACACACACACACAAACACACACACACACACATTCACTCACTCACTCACACACACACACACCCACACACACACACACACACACACACATAGCCATCCACACGGGTGTTTTTCACAACAGATGTGATAGAGAAGCAATGGTAGTCCGCGTGCCTAGCTTTGTAATACCAGATGAGGACTAACGAATGGGGTTAGAGTCACCTAAATCAGAGTGCGCCTTAAGGGCCACACTTCGTCATCCCCATGAGCGAGGCGCTTATGGGGAACCTCGAAACAACATGAAAATTGTCAAACATGTCCCAAAACTACTCTAAGAGCACTAAGTATTTCACGCATATGAAGAAGAGGAAAAACAAGGGGCAAAATCTTATTGATTCAAACATCATATTCTCATAAAAATCAATGTACAACTTGTGAACATTTGTTTTCCTATTTTTTGTTGGTTATCATTGTTTGGAAAATATAAGATTATGTAGGATTAAATTCATATTTTGTAAGGTTTGGGATCATGTTTTGCGCATATGATTTGAAGATAGAAGATAATACATATTGAAATTTCTCTTGAACGTACAGAAAGTTGTATTTATAAGAACATCAAAACCTTTCCTACCATCAAACAATGTTTCGAGTAATCTTGTGTCACATTTGTGGCATTTTGAAAGCCTGTATTTAAAAAAAAGGAACATGGGCTGTCAATCTAGGAAACTATGATTTTTATAATAACAAACACTAAAAATGGGTGCTTTCGCATATTCCATGTGAATTATTTTCAACGGTTTGGAAATTATTGTTATTTTTTCATTTTTGTAACCTTTTAGTCCCCAAGGATCAATAAAGTTTTGCCATTTGTAAACCATTTTTTGATACTCAAACCTTTCTTTTTTTTCATGAAATTGGAATTAAGTAAAGGGGTATCCTTACGAAATTTATGTTTTATCTCATGAATTATTGCGAAGAGGATGCTGGCGTAACGTTATGAGTATCATTGATGTTGAAGGATATAGTCACAAAGTTTCTCTATGGATTCTCTTCAATTCCCATGTACGTCACCTCTATCTGATGTTTTGTATCACTTATATGTTACATTTCCGATTCGTATAGTGTAAGCTTGTTAGCCATATTGGAATAAAAATTTAAAATTTGGTTTGGGAATTGTTCATAGGTAGAATTTGTCATGAGTGGTTGATTTTTGCAGATTTGTGTGAGGAGAATGAGGTTTAAATTTTCATTCATATGGTCTTTGCCATATTTCACTTATTTGTTGTACAATTCATCAACTGAATAAACAAATAAATATGCATGTATCTTTATGTTTTATCAAATGATTCTACTGAAAAAGGTTGAATTTTCTCCTTATAATCTTATCATTAATAAAAATATCCACTGATGCTTTTTCTTTGTTATGAATTGTGAACTCATGGTGAATAGCTAGAATCGTGTCACATTAAGATCTTGGTCACGTGGGTGTTGAAAATAAGTCATGTTTATTCACTCCGTGTAATATGTTTATGATTTTCACGAATTTCAGTCCTTTCTTAGGAAATGGTAGTATTTTTCCACAATGTATATATTTACATGTATATGTATGTATATCTTCTGTATGGTTTATAACATTGGAATAACTACAATGTCCAACAAAAATAATTGATCCAGAAGTAATATTTTTTATGTTCATTTTTTTGAAAATTTGTTTTTCCATTTCAATAAGAATTGATTTCCCCTTGGTTCATTGTTAGTGTACGCTTTTGGCAGGTTTATGTTGTCATCCGTGGACTGCCATGTCAACCTTGCTATCTGTGGTGTGCTGAGCCAAGTCTGAAACAAACCGCTTCTTCGAAACGGACTTATCTGATTGTGGTGCCAATTGGGGGTCCTCACGTATTGCGTTGAGCTGATGGTGTTTTTGTTCACGGTTGTTCTCATTGCGGCGGCCAAGATGTGTCACGCGTGTTGTCCAGGCCGCCTTTTGGGCTTCTAACCGACCAGCAATACTGCCGATTCCAATTACCCAGTTGAGAGAAGAATACTGAGAATTGAGGTTTCACTGTTTCAAGAGATCTGGAAACGATTTAGGCCGCCTTTTGCGATGATTCAAAATGAGACTTTCATTTTCCAGCTAACTTATGTCTGTCTGGGGAAGTTTTAAAGCCGAAAAGAAAGACGCGAGAAGCCAGGCAAAGCTTTGTTACGCACGCACGTGATCTTTACGGCCCTGACAAATGTCAGCCGCAAAACCCACCAATGGCAACTGCCCCTAGGCTGCAAGGTTCCTCCCGGCAATTCCCCGCCCCGGGCCACCCCTCCATCAAGCAACCCCCCCCCCGGCTAATTCCCCGATCGCCTCCATTTTCGGCCGACCATATCTGAGACGCCCCCATTCTGAGACAAATGAGTACATGGACCCCATTCGAAAAACTTATGCTTAGGTCGCCTCCATTTTCTTATTAGTTTTCAAACCTGCCCCCATTCCGAGAATGATGGATACTTCGCCCCCAATTTTGGGGGCGACGTAGCCATAATTGGGGGAAAGACGCCGATAATGTTTCATTCGTACTGGGCTTGCTAGCCATGATTCCCCCGATTACCACAAGTGGGGGCAACCTGGCCATAACTTTCCAGAATGGGGGCAAACTAGCCATTTTTCTCAGAATGGGGGCGTCTCAGACGTGGTCGAGCGAGAATGGGGGCGACTTAGAATTCCGCCCCCTCCCCCCCCACAAAAAAAAGAAACCTAACTGCTGCAGCAGCGAATTGGTGAAGTGGGTGAGAATTCACCCCAATATTTTTTGGGCATAAAAACCCTTCTACCTATTGCGAGGGGTGAGGAACGCCCTACCTAGCAATTGAAAAATATATCTGCCCTGCCCGTGGTTTAAAAAACTGGACTGCCCACTCTCTTTACCATGCTCAATCAGCGGTGTGCGCCCTTGATCAAGCAAAGTGACGTGGGGCATGTCTGTTGTGCCAAACGTAGCGTAGATTGCAAATAGGTAGAAGTTGCAAGGCAGAACACAATAAAAAATTTGGGATACTTGAGAAATTTATAATTAGTGGTAAATGTACTTTGATGACAAGTGTCAAAGTTAAAGGCCATACACATCCAAGTTTTGAGTTACGAATTATGTCTAGTCGGGGTCGTTGGGTTTATCGTCGGGCGACGCGTGTGGAGTCGCGTCTTTAGTGGTGGGATTCGAGAAGCTCCACCCAAAAAGTCGGGGAGCTTTGAGAATCAGCGGCGAAGATGCGAGATGCATCTTTGTAAATCGAGATGTCTCGATGTGTCATGAAGTTTATGGAAAGGTCGTGACACTTCCGTCGATGATTCTTGAAAGTGACCAAAGTTGTCACGTAGTGCGAGAAGGTTTGCCGGAGAGTGAGGGCAGTTGGCCAAATTGCCCTCGACAGTCGGAGTGAAAATGAAGATCTCGATGCGCGGTAGGTGCAGCGGATTCAACAAAATCCTTGGCCAACTAGGCCAAAACCGCGGTTCTTGAGGGTCTCCGACCCTAAAGCCATTCTGTCTCATCGCTCACAATCCCACGTTACTGTTGGGATTTGTGACGTTCTTGTACAGTCTAGTATGACCACTCGACCGTGTCCATACTCGTGCAGATCCCTGAGGCGGGCCCTGGTGACACCGGTGCGACGACTGGCGGCGGACTACCAGCTTGGAGCTGGCCGACTACCTTTCCAGAGCCACGGACACTGCCGGGACTCCCTGCTGTTTTTTCTGCAGCTTGCAGGAGTCTTTTCGGCGGACTGGCCATGAGCCGGATTTACATGTTTTTGCACTGCGTTTCCACTGTTTCATGATGGATGCATGCATGTGACCAGTCGTAGCGTCAGTCTTGTGATCTTGCACGTCTAGGTTCAGACGGCGTAGCATTCTGACATGTGTGTGCAAATTCATGGCCAAAACAGTGGTTTTGGGCCGGTTTTAGGACAGCTCTTGGACCGCCGTGTGCGACACCCGCTGTGCACCACGGCAGGTATCTATGCCATGGACCTGTCATTTGTCATCTCTCTCTGCAAATGCTATTGAAGCATTCAGACACTTTGCCTTGTGTCCCCTAGCCAAACTCTTGCCGTTGCGTGCACGACTTGTGACTGTCGTCACCGTCTGATCAGGCACTGACGCCTGGTCAACGGGAGTGTTGCTAAGAAGCTTCCTTGCATCTTCTCATGGTATCAGAGCTGTGAGACAGTTCTCACTGAGCTGCGCAGCAGATACGCAGCAGAGCAGCAGCAGTGAGAGTCACCGCTGCAGCAGATCCACTGGGGCCTGTCGAAGACAGCCGGTCGCCGTCGACGCAGCCCACACCCTTCACGTGAGTCCATAGGAGCCGCGTTGCCACCGTGTCAGTAGCAGCATAGTAGCAAAGCAGCAGCAGCAGCAGCAGTGGCAGCAGCGCCAGCAGGAGCATCGTAGCTGCAACTACAGCAGCGCGTGGCAGCTGTAGCGAGTGCAGCCGCCGTCCGCAGTTGCAGCGGCGGCCGCGGCAACAGCAGGGCAGCGGTAGCAGCGGCGGCAGCAGCAGAGCAGCAGCAGCGGCGGTAACAGCAGCGCAGCAGCAACAGCGGCAGCCGCAGCGGCATCAACAGAGCAACAGCAGCTCCAACAACAGCAACGCATTAGCGGCAGCAACAGCAGCACGCGGCGACGGCAGCGAGCAACAACCGTAGCGCACAGCAGTAGCAGCGGCATTGCGCAGCCGCTGCTGCCACTGCTGCGTACCCAGCCACGCAGCCGCTGCTACAGGTGACAGCACAGCTGTAGCAGCAATAGTTGAGCGGAAGCTACTGCGCAGCTTCCGCGGAGCTTCCGCGCAGGCGCCGCGGGGCGGCTGCACGCTCGCGCAGAATCACAAGAGAAAAAAGGGGGGTCGAGCTGATATCAGCATTTTAACTTGCTGACGTCATCAGGTCGTGCTGATGTCATCAACCACCCGCTGACATCAGCACCATACTTAGCCAAATTTTTGGCCGGATAGTCAAGAATTACCAGTGTCTCAACTCCTCGAGAAACGCTAATGCTTTTGCAATCCGACAAACCTGACCTGTCGACCCATACTGAGAGGCGACATGAACTTGTCTGACAACAAGGGGAAGGGGACAGGTGATCCCTCCTCCTCTTCTTCTGGGGTCCTGAGCCCACGCTCGTAGGCCATGGCGGACCTGCGGAGCCAGCAGGATGAGATGCGTCGCCTATAGCAGGAGCAGACTAATGCCATCCGCACGTTGACTGAGCTTCTGCGTGCCTAGTCCACGGTCCCACAGTAGGTTTCCGAGGGAGCTACCGGCGTCGCGGTCTCTACACAGCAGTCGGCTCAGGCACCCGTGACAGGAGCTAGACCTGACCTTCCACCTCCTGACCTCCTGAATGATGATCAATTCATGCCAGGCATGACAGGCGACTCCCCGGATCATGAGATTCGAGTTCTTCAGGAGCGCCTCCGTCAGCTGCAGACGGGCACCAGATCTCCTCGGTCTCCTCCGATACGATCGTCACCCGACTATCCTAGTGACTATCCCCTTCCAGGAGTCTTCCCTGTCCCTCGTCCTCCTCGGCCTGCAGTTGCTCTCCCCACGGAGCAGCAACCCAAGGAATTTGAGACACCACCTCCACGGTACATGATTGAGGACGGCTTTGACTGCTGGAAGATCCTCTTTTAGGTTTGGGTTACTTCAGAGGCATTGTGGCCCTACTACCACAGCCCGTATCAGCCTACAGACCCAGCACAGGTGCTGACAGCAGCCAGGGCGATGCGCGGACTCCTCTATGCCATGCCATGCGAGACCGTCGTCGATTTCCGCCCTTTCCTTGGCGAGGCCGGCACAGGCACCGTCGCCGATCCACACGGAGGTTGGGATCTGGCCTTATCCCTGCTGGCCGTAGAGACACACGCCACTCGTGCAGCACACATTCATGCCTTCCACTCTCTCCGTCAGGGGCCTACAGAGCCTGCAGCGGATTACTGGCGACGCACCATGCGCATCTACACGCGCCTTGGGACCTCAGGAGGCACACAGCTATGGGCGCTCGGTACGATGATGCTTGGAGTTTTCCTTGAGTACACTGAAATCTTGACACGGTACAGCGACGCTGTCCTTGAGCCCTTTTCAGCCACTTTGCAGCTTCTACCCTGGGCGCATCAGCTCTTCCTCCAGGTGACTTCAGCCCGCGAGGCAGCCGTGGCCCATCTGGAGACTTCTCTTGCTGCAGCAGTCGACGCATCACCATCATCTTCCCTCCTACAGTCTCCTTCTTCATCCTCCATCACGTCCTCATCTTCCTCCTCCTCTTCGGCCCCGCCCTCACCCACTCAGACACAGGGTGTTGCAGGAGCAGCTCAGGGGAAGAAGAAGAAGGGGAAGCGTGGATCAGGTCAGCAGCAGTCACAGCAACAGTCGTCATCCAGTGGTAGCAGTGGAAGTTCTGTTCACTTTAGGCTATTTGTGTAATGAACGAAGTACCCACTTGGACAGATTAAGGACTCGTGTACGCCTGGTACGTAACACTTCCCCCAATTTGAGCTGCGATGTCCCAGTGCGCGCAAAGATGTTTCTCAGTGACGGCGGTCACATCCGTCGATTAGGTGTTCGATGTGTCAAAGGTTTTCATAGGGTTTCCATTATGCGCACCGTCGTAGCCGTGCCACTTGACAAGATTTTTTGTTGTTTTGCCACATCGTCAATGGCCAATGATGTCCTTGATGACGTGCTCTCTGTCCTTGTCCACCTAGACAGGAGGGGGAGGTGTTTCTTTGTGTGGCTTCCACCCGTCACGAGCGATGACCGTGGTGATTATCCAGTGGTATGGAGCAGAAGTATTGGAGAGCGCGGCGACATGATCCTTGATGCAGACGCAGCTGACACCAGAGCACCGACAAGTGGTGACTCCATGCACCAACAACTGCCAGACAGCTGCCACGACATCCCGGGTGCTTGCCGGGGTCCTTTCCGGCTTTTCTGTAGACGCTAGAGTTTTCTCGATGGACTTGCTCTCGAGCCCGATTTACATGTTTTGCATTTTCTGTCCACCGATTGATGCCAGACTTGTGGTGTGACCAGTCGTAGCGTCCGTCTCCAGATTTTGCATCTCTAGGCTCAGAGGATGATGCGTTTGGATACCTATGCCCACATTTATGGCCAAAACAGTGGTTTTCGGCCAGCTCTAGGACAAACAAAGACTTCGTGTGCGTCACTTGCCGTGAGTCGCGACAGGTACTTATGTTGTGTTCTTGTCATTTGTCATTCCTCTTTGAATGTGTTTTTTTCATGGATGGACATTTGACACTCTGATTGTGTCGTCTACCCAAACCCTTTGTCGTTTCGCGTTCGACTTGTGTTGACGCCGCGAGCTGACTGAACGTTGACGCTCAGTCAATGGCAAGAGTACTAGGAAGCTTCCTAGCAATTACACTTTGGTTTTAGAGAAAACCAGCCACAGCTCGTTGTGCTCTGTAGAAGAGACGCAGCAATAGTAGCAGTAGTGAGTGGCAGCAACGGCAACCACCCATAGCACGAGCAACAACAATAGATCATGGAAGGACCCACCACGACTACGTTGCAGCGGAGCGGTGGAGGCAGCGGAGATAGTGGCGGCAGCGGCAAGCAACAACAACTGTAACAACAGCAACCATAGCAGTAGTAGCGGTTGGAGACACCTGCAGCAGTAGTGGCTAAGGGCAGGAGCCCTAGCAGTAGGAGCTGTAAGAGCAACTACAGTCGTAGTGGCAGAGGGCAGCAACCACACTAGCACCCGTAGCAACTGCTGCAAGGGCGAGCAAATGTAGTAGGAGTGGCGAAGGGCAGCAGCCTCAGCAGTAGCCACAACGGTAGCGGTAGCTGCGAGCAGCTGCATCTATGGCGATGGCGAGCAACTACAATAGCAGCAATGGGGGGCAAAAGCCACACCGGCAACGAGCAATTGTAGCAACAGTAGCGGCGGACAGCATCCGCAGCTGTTATAGTGGCAGTGAGCTGCTGTAGCACTAGCAGTAGTGGGTAGCAGCTGGAATAGTAGCAACGGCAACGAGCAAATGTAGCAGCGGCGACGAGCAGCTATAGTAGCGGCGGCGAGCAATAGCAACAGTAGTGGCGGCCGGCTATAGCAGCAGCAACGGCGGGCAGTTACAGTAGCGGTGGTGGCGGGTAGCATCCGTAATAGTAACACCGGTAGCGGGCAGCAGCAGTAATAGTAGCGGCACCTACGAGTAGCTAAAGCTGTAACGGCAGTGAGCACCAGCAACAGTAGCAGCTGGAATGGTGCTTCTCGACGTGCGCTTGAGGAGTGGCAGTAGCAGCACGCGTAGGAGCAGGGGCAGCAGTAGCGAGAGTAGCTGTAGCTGGCCCCATCAACATTTTAATAGTAGGAAGCTACCGTGCAACTTCCTGCTAGGACGATTGGCCCCTGAGAGTGCGCAGGGGGAAACGAGGAGTTCGCTGAGCGAGCTTGCTCGAGGAGTCATGCTAGACAGAAAAAATGAGGACAGGGGGGTCCTTGAGTGGGGCATTCGTAAAAGACCCCGAGAAGGGGTACCCCACTCACACCAAGCATTTGGTGAACAAAAAAGAAGGGGGAGGGAGAGGACTGGGGGAGATCCTCGAGTGGGGCAGCCCAAAACAACCCCAAAAGGGACATCCGAGGAGGTGGCACCGTAAAAAAAGGAGAAAAGGGAGAGTGCAAGAGAAGTTGTAAGGGTCGCAGCTGTAACAAAGGTGGCTTAAGGCCACAGCCGTTGGTTGACGACGGCGAACGGAGCAGTTATACCAATTTTCGGTTACGAGAGCAAGAGCAAGGCGTACATGCTCTTCGACCCACGGAGGTAGCAGACTGTGAAGAGTCATGACGTCACGTTCGACGAGGACAGCCGTTTGACGGACAAGGACGCGGGTCTCTCCAAGAAGGGGGAATGGCTGCCACTCCACGAGGGGCAGACGTCGAAGGACGCAAAAGGGGGTGACGTCCCATCAGCTCCAACCGGCGGGAACCATCTCGGGGATGGGGGAGCGGCTGATTTGCATTCAGCTGAGTCAGACAATGAGTTCGAAGCGCCGGCAGCAGTAGAGCTGAACAAGGAGCCAGGGAGTGAGGCCACATCTCCACGGTCCTTGAGAGAGGGGGAGCTGGCCAGCGGTGAAAGTGGCGACGCAAGAGGACAGCAGTAGTAGCAGCAGTGACAACATCATCAACAGCCTCAACAACAGAAGCCCCAGAGAAGCGGATGCGCAAGGAGAACGGCAAAATGTTACGATGCCGCAGAGGGCATCTGGACTTTATTTGCTCAGGAATGTTTTGTGCAAGAGGAGCCCGAGACCTTCAAGGAGGCGTTGCAGTGGAAGGATGGGGCTGAGTGGGAGGGAGCTGTAAAATCTGAGCTCTCCTCCCACAAAGAGAACGACACTTGGCAGCTGATTGACAGACCGGAGAGTGCAAAGATCTTCGGCTCCAAGTGGATCTTCAAGAAGAAGCTCACCAAGGAGGGGAAGGTGGAGTGGTACAAGGCGCGACTGGTCGCAAAGGGGTACGCCTAGCGGAAGGGTGAAAACTACCAAGTAACCTTTGCACCGGTGGCAAAGTTTGCCTCCATCCGCTCCATCCTCTCGGTGGCGGTGGCGCGCGACTAAGAAGTCCACCAAATGGATGTGAAAACCGCATTCCTCAACGGCGACCTCGACAAAGAGGTCCTCATGGAGGTGCCGGAGGGGGTGGATGCACCGCCGGGGGAGGTGTGCCGGCTTCGCAAGGCGCTATACGGGTTGAAGCAAGTGCCACTCATGTGGTTCCTGAAAATGGACGGCTTCATGACCGAGCTTGGCTTTAAGCAGTGCGAAGCAGATCAGAGTGTATATGTGCGAAAGCAGCCGGGTTTCCACCAAATTGTGGTCCTTTACG
>SZWC01016000.1:41976-64340 GCA_023375785.1 Penium margaritaceum
GGAAGGGTGAAAACTACCAAGTAACCTTTGCACCGGTGGCAAAGTTTGCCTCCATCCGCTCCATCCTCTCGGTGGCGGTGGCGCGCGACTAAGAAGTCCACCAAATGGATGTGAAAACCGCATTCCTCAACGGCGACCTCGACAAAGAGGTCCTCATGGAGGTGCCGGAGGGGGTGGATGCACCGCCGGGGGAGGTGTGCCGGCTTCGCAAGGCGCTATACGGGTTGAAGCAAGTGCCACTCATGTGGTTCCTGAAAATGGACGGCTTCATGACCGAGCTTGACTTTAAGCAGTGCGAAGCAGATCAGAGTATATATGTGCCAAAGCAGCCGGGGTTCCACCAAATTGTGGTCCTTTACGTGGATGACCTCATCCTCATGTCATCTGACATGGAGGAGTTAGTGAACGTGAAGCGGGAGCTAGGCGGTCGGTTCAAAATGACCGACATGGACGAGCTTGAGTACTACCTCGGCGTCGCCATCAAGAGGGACCGCAAGGCACGCATGCTGGAGATGGGGCAAGCAAAGGACGTGCAAGACGTGCTCCGCTGCTACAACATGAAGGACTGCAATCCCATCGGCACACCCATGACCACCACATGTGAGGTCAGCTTGAGCATGGGGCTGAAAACTCACAAGGAGAAGGAGGACATGTCAGGTGTGCTATACGCCATGGTTGCGACGCGGCCCGACCTGGCCTTTGCGGAGGGCCAAGTTGGCTGCTATGTTGCTGACCTCGGGCCGCTGTATTGGCAAACGGTGAAGCGGATCCTCCGCTATCTCAAGTCGACAAAACAGTCGCGACTCGTGTTTGGAGGGGGAGCACGTGACGACTCCTTTGAGTTGGTCGGCTACTACGATGCCGACTGGGCTGGTGATGTGGATGACAGAAAATCAACGTCGGGGTATGTGTTTGTGCTTGGTGGTGCAGCGATTCATGGGCAAGCAGGAAGCAGGACTGCGTGGAGCTGTTCAGCACCGAAGCGGAGTACATCGTACTCACGGAATTTGCAAAGGAAGCCGAAGGTACTCAATGTCGACAACATGAGTACCATCAGCCTGACCCAGAACCTGGTGCTGCACAGTAGGATCAAGCACATCGAGATCCGGCATCAGTACGCGCGCGACTTGGTGGCAAAGGGAGATGCAGCTATTGTGCATTGTGGCACTAAGCATATGCTCACCGACGCCATGACCAAGGCACAACCCAAGGACAGGCACAACGCAAGCTGCCTGGAGCTCGTTCTGCGTTGTTAGGTTTAAAATGCTGCAAGTTCCAAGGACAGGGCATCAAGGCGGCAGTGCAAGGGGGAGATTATTGACATGGTGTGCCCCTTGTCATGAGTGCCATTGATCGTTCTCCCTGGTTAGACCACTGAGGAGTAGTAAAACATCTAATATGGCTTTAGATTTGGATTTCTTGGATTTTTCCATGCAAGATCGAGCTTTGAATCGCTCAATTTGAGTGAGTATTCAGAAAGTTAGCCTCGCCCAAAAATCTGGTGCTGGGAGGGTGGAATCTGGTACCCGCCATGGGTGGCGGGATAATCCACCGCCAGTGATCCGAATTCGTTCTTCATGGGCTCCAAATGCACCAGGGACATAAATGAGGTAACCATAGGGACCTCCTTGACCAGGATGAACTTCTCCTTGACTTATGGGTGAGGAAAGGCGCTTCGACGGGTCATCGTCGAAGCGCCTCCTGTTACCTAGCATGCAAGGCAATGTGGGCGGCTCCACCAAGGGTTACTTCGACAGCCGTAGCAGGGGCTATACTGCTCTGTTTTGGGTGTACTTGGATGCGATAGAAAGCTTAGATCACAGGATACAAGGATCGAATGTAATCTCACTATGCTAAGTAACAAAAGGTTGCTTCGATTTAGTTCTACTGAATGCGACGTGTTCTGCCCACTCTTACCCGTGAACCTTGTGCTCCACACTCTTCACCATTGGTGTCCATTGGCTGCCCAAACACTGGTAGCATGCTTCAGTGAGAGCTAGGAATCCTTGAGGGTGCCTCCACACCCACTAGAGCCAACACATCTGTGGTAAGTTGTTTTGGACGCCAAAAATGGCAATCACTCGTTGGATGTCTCGTTTGAGGCTATTGTAGTGAAAACAGAGCTCGTTGGGGGCGATTTCTGCACAAGTGGTAATCTCATAGAATCTCCGCGTGTACTCAACCACGGTGGAATGCTGACAGAGAAGTTGGACATTGTACCGAGCATCAGACTTCTCGTTCACTCATCCAAACCATGCAAGCATCGCACGCGAGATCTCTGTCATATCGGTTGGTGGCGCTAGCGTGTCTTGCCATTGCAATTTGATCTGATCCAAGGGTAGAACACCTGCGGTTGGTGACATGAGAGGGGGACCTTTGGCCATTGATGAGACCCCGCCGGTCTCCTGTTTCCACTGGATGGTCTTTAGATCAAACCACCAACTAAGTGTCGTGCCACCTAATAGCGCGGCCGCGAGGTCAATTTTCTTTTGATCTTCGTTGACCCCAGCGGCGGTGAAGTACACCTCCTGGCTTGTTAGCCACATCTAAACCGTTGATCCCTTTAAATTTGCAGAATCGCACAGTTTGGGAGGGGCCGGGCGAACCTTAGGTTTGCTTGAGAGTTGGGAATTTCTCTCGACGAGCACTGCCTCTCATGCACTTGCGTTGCGAAGAGCCTCCATCGCAATGTTGAGCTATTGGAGCATATGACAATTGATTCGCTCAAGAGCGAATATACGGTTTGCCAGTTCCTCGTTCATCCGTGCCTCTCGTCCAGTGCCACCTGTCATTCCCGGTATCATCATCAAGGCTATTGGTAGGGGCAGCTGGTTTACCACCGTTGGTTCCGCGACCAGATTGGTTGTCGGAGTCATGGGGTTTGATCCAGCTGTCGCGTAGCCTGCCACGCCAACGTTCACTACCGCTTCAGCGTTCGCGTGCTTAGGCACGTTCTGCTCCTCCATCACCAAAATCATCTCCAAAGACCCGCTGCTGGCAATCAAATGCACTCGCTCAATTCACATCGTAGTCTGGAAGTCTGAAAATCCTTGACGTGCGAGATGCACTGACGGTTTGTGCGAGGCAATCATCCGCATGGGTTAAGTAGTTGGATGCTTCTCCAGCACCGCTGCATTCTGATACCAAGTGCTATGCCAAACAGAGCGTAGATGGTAGACGGGTAGAAGTTGTGAGGCACAACAAGATTAACAATTGAGCAGTTTATACCTTGAGCAGTTTATAAATAGTGGTAAGTGTCCTTTGATGACAAGCGTCAAAATGATCGAACATATGTATACAAGTGTCGAGTGACAACTGAAGTATAGTTGGAGTCGTTGGGTCGATCGTCGAGCGACGCATATGGAGTCATGTCGTGAGTGGTGGGATTGAAGAAGCTCCGCCGAGAAGTCGGGGGGCTTGGAGGATCGACAACAAAGATGCGAGATGCATCGTCATAAATCAAGATATGTCTCAATGTGTCAAGAAGTCAACCACAAGGTCGTGAAACTTCTGTCGATGATTTTTGAAAGTGGTCGGATTTTTCAGAAAGTACGAGAAGGTTTGCTTGAGATTGAGGGCACTTCGTCAAATTGCCCTCGACCCTCGGAGTGAAAATCGAGGTCTCGACGGGTGGTGGGCTATTTGTGTGGTGACAGGAATACCCACTCGGACAGATTAGGGACTCCTGTACATGTGGTATGTAACAATGTTGACCCCCTCGTAATCCTCACTCCTACGCGAGATGCACAATTGAGCTAAAATGCCCATTTTTAAATGAAGCAAAAATTCTCGTTTTTTTTCAAACACTAAAATTCCCGTAATGTTTACATGTAAACCCTTAGTGAACCCCTAACCTGAATGGCATGTAGGATTTTAGGACTCTTGTTTTGTGCGGGCTCCTGTTGGGCCTCGCGGTAGTGGGGCTCAGCAGCATCCCTTTCAATGCATGGAGAGTCTCGAACATCCTGTGCAAATCAAACGCAAACTCCCACCTCCAACATTCACCAAACCCATCAAAAGAAGGGTTTGTGGATGTAAGAAAAAATTGTTGACGTCATCATGTCGACATTCCATTGCATGCAAAGTTGACATGCTACTTTTCCTCGTTGTTCGTGGGTGAATTTTCAATATTCTCGAGACAGCAGGTGTGGGAGATGTATTCTTCCAAACGCAGGATACGATGATCTTTATTTCCGATCTTCAGGTAGGGCATGCACAAATTCAAAATCTGTGGGTAATCCCTGTATGCACCCATATTTATAGGGGCCGACTCTTTTCTACCCACCTTTTGAAAACGTCTTGTGCAGATTACCCACAAGTTGGAACTTTATTTACACATAAGCCCATCACATGAGAACAAGACCAAGGGGCCCACTTTTTGACAGGGGATTCCATTTTTTCCCCTACGAATACAATCTTTGCGTACTCTGCCCAATGTTGGAAAAAGAAAACTCGAAAGCCACATTACACGACATAACACTTATACCCACTTTGGAGTGGGGTGGGGGGCCATGACAGAACAAAGCAAAACATGCGGAGTGTGCCCCGGGCTGGAACAATTATCTTCGTTGGAAAAATGTACTGCCATCCTGTTAAGTGGCATGCCATGCAAGTAGGTTGTATCGGAGCAGCGAACGACCACTGAAAGGCGCTGATGTCATATTCGTTTCTCCATACAAAAGCACAAAAGCTTGTGCAGATTGGACCAATTAATGCCAGTTGTTTCCTTGCGTTCTATGCCCTAATCCATGGTTTAGAGAAACAATCATAGAACACTGAATATGTCGCTTGTCTCTCGTCACTCACGAGTCTTCTTCAATGTCAGATAAACTTGAAGACCCATGCGATGACCGCTTTTGCATGGTTTGCACCTTGAACTTTGGTCACGAAGGCACACCCGTTCAGATATCAAACTGCTACAATGTGCCTATTTTCACTATCATTGGGTATAATGCAAGGTACATAAATCCATCTCACGCTCACATTTAGTTCGTTCAACTTATGACAACTTGCCAACAATTGTCGACCCGCCTTTACTGGGTTGGAGGACATGATAATCAAGGGATGGATAAACGAGGTTGAACATNAATGACCCTATGGAGGTACATCGGACATGGGTTGCACTAAAGGAAGAATAGTATCGTTATGAAGCTCAGAAAAGGGCGTTGGGTGTCCATGAGGCGCATGATGCCCATCTCCAGTGATACCTGAACAGATGGCATGGGCCTTGGGTAGGCCCTTGCCAAGTACACGGACATCCAACTGTCCAGAACCATGGCATCCATGGATGTGGTCCGAGCCGCCTAGTCCATAGTGCATCACCACCACGAACCGTTTGTACATACAAAGGCCATGGGCTAACGTCAATACCGTCTCATTATCCATAGCAGTTCTACAGTCGTAGCATGGGTCCAGACAACAACCGCATTCGTTCACTTTATGGAGTTGATGAGGACGCATCCAAGGAACTATGTAACGGTCCTACCAACAACAATACCGTCAAATGGACGAACAATGACTGGGCTATCTCCTGAGATGAAAATAGGGCTTGGGGAGGCATACAAACCAATCCCATCCACTAACAATCACTCCTCACCAAGTAATGGAGACATGGGCTACAAACAAGGCTCGTTGGGAGTTGTGAGTGGCAACCGGGGACATCCCCACGTGGATGGACGACCCACGCAAACCTGAGACCATGTGCTGGATACGTGGAGTTGAAACCCTAGCTCATTACTAAGTGAAGTGGAAAACTGACTCTTGTTTGTCTTCTTTACTTATCAAGTTACCCATTTTCTCAAACACTAACCATGACTTTTCTTGTTTGTTTACTAACCATATCTTCTCAGTCTATGCCCCCATGTATGATCTTTACCATAGTTTCTTTGTTCATGCCCTGGAGATTACCAATGTTAGTGTGGCTGTCCATGAAACCATTGTTGGGTGCAGAATTCTGCTTTCACAATGTTGTGTCGTGTAATACTCACCTTTATGACAGAGGCCTGAATGTGCCACAATGGCGTACTGCACCGTTATCTTGTAGTAGGATGGTTTATTATGCATGTGCTATAGTTAACCATGTTTTCTTAAACTTCTTCTACTACTTATGAGGGTACAACTTATGGATTTAGTTCACCTTTGCAATCTGACCATCCATTCATAACGGACAATAATCATATTCACGGTTATTGTAAGTTCCCATACATTAGGAATGTTAGTAGTGTTATAGCTTAATTCATCCATGTCTTCATAATTTGTGCGTAATGCACATGATTCTATAGCTTGGACTTATTTCACTACTTCAGCTTCAACATGCTTTGTTGTGTGACAACATTCAAACCTACGGTCGTTGTACGATAATGTACAGCACTGAAGTTTATCACCTTCACATTTCAACACAAGTATAGTGAATCAGAGATTAGAAAACATGTTTTTGTTCAATCAAAAGTATGGAGTCAGGTACCCATAGCTAATCCACACTTGCACGTACAAGGATAGGCCGTGCACATAGCAATGGATCCCACATTCAATACACACTAATGCAGAAGTAAATTCACACACAACATCAAAGAACTAAAGGATGATGCACAAAGACCACGACACCGATTGCCCACGTGCGATATGACCACTATGTCCTTGGCATACTGCACATTGAGTGTGCCTAGTTGCAGTGCTGTTTCATGCATTGTGCTGTGACTCATAGGATGGACCACGTCTAGTTTGACCACTTGCCTCCACCGAGCTCGTGCCTCATTCTCCCTCTCATGGATCCACTGATGAGAGTGTGTTTGTTGGAGAGCAAGGAGATGTGGATGAAAAAAATGACAAAACACGTGTGAATACAAGAAAAATGACCTACTTCCCATGGCAAATAACCAACTTCTATTCAAGGACGGCTGCAGTGCTTGGTAACTGCATTGTTCTCCTCTAACGTGTCAGGGAAGGAATCCCACTATACCTCCTCCTCTCCTGAAGACTGCCACTCTTCCTCCTCCAACTCCGAGTTCGTGCAATCTTCAAACCTTGATGACTCACACCATGATCAATCATATGTGTCATCCACATCCTCTGGATTTCCCATGTGCAATGCCATGAATACCACAGCCGATGCACCCTCACCCACATCCTCTCCTAGAGCACCGCCTGCAGCACTGCATGATACACCGCCTCCAATGATTTATAACCCTGTGTATATACTTCTTGCCTTGTGTGTGATCGTGGGTGTGTAGTGCATGCAGATCCGGCGGTCGATGGTGATCCACGCTAGACATCTTATGACACTCGACCTCCCTGTCGTAGCCGTGCCATCCTATGTCTCCCGCCGGCTGGCAGCCCATTCCTACTCCATGACCTACTTTAGTCCTTGCTCTTGGACTATCTACTCTGGTAACTTTGCTTGACAAACCAAAATGAGACCTCAAAGTTTCTATTCTCTAGGACTAGAAGGGTTTTCTTAGCCTCTAGGCTAGTTTGGCCCCTGAGGGTAGCCGCGGCTAGTACAGCGCCATTTATGGAACGAGGGCAAAGTGTTCCCTCACCCTCGCTGTTCACCAGCAAGCTTTATTTGCCGGCCAACGGGTGAGGCTCAATCAGCGAGCCTCACCCATAATGGGGGGGGTTCCGTGTTACTTAAGGACTTGTACAGTATCATACTTTTTTACCTAGATCTGGACCTACAATGGCTTATTGTCCATCATTTTAAGTGCTTTTTGTTACATTTGAACATAAGCTTCAATCTCAGTGCCACCTGTACCGCTTGTTCCACCGCCTGCACCACCACCTGTAGCATTGCATGCTAGACCGCCTGCACCAGTGCTTACATCACCGCCTGCAACACCGCCTATACCACCGCATGTAGCAGCGCTTGCCCCACTGCCAACACCACCTCATGTAGCAACACTTACCCCACTATCTGTACCATCACATGTAGCACAACGTGCCCTACCATCCGTCCCACCTCATGCACTACCGGAGCCTGTTGCTGGTACGGCAGCATCGGCAAAAATCTCGACCTCAGTAACCTCCCGGCTGTAGGCATTTCTGGCAAGTTCTTGTGTATGGGCTACAACGATAGCTACCGGTAACAATGCTGGCGGGTTTTTGTAGAAGCAGGAAGGGGTGTCCCTCCTGCCCGCACTTGGAGCAGATGCGCTCTCTCTTGTGCCGACTCACTCGGTCCAGGTGCTTTGAGCATGGTCGACCAAGAGCACGCTTGACCCCCGGCTGACCCCACCGACGCTGGGCATCCAGGAGCTCCCAGAGATTGACGCCTATCACGGGTGACCTATAAGTCCTCTATTCCAGGCCATATGTGTCAGATGCAAGTCCATGTATAGCTGTGGGTTCACGCCTGCGTCGAGCATGGGTGCTACAGGTTGCTGGCACACACAGTCATACTCTTTCCACTAGTCGTACTCCTTCACATCCAATCCCCAACCTGCAAGGCTCTTCGGGCACGTTACCGTGCCCATGAGGCCACCATGGCTGAGCACATGGTACTCCTTTGTGTGTTCTGTGTAGTGCTATTATTTGGCCTCCACCACTGGCACATAGCGGGTCTCACAGTCGTGGGTTGCGCGTCAGCGTTCACCAAAGAGTCGCTACACACAGATAGTTTGCTGCAAAGAAGTGGAATGGGTACAAGTGCCAAATGTCCTTGAGGCGAGCGTTGAGCGACTCCATGGCATTGGAGGTCATGTGCCCACCACATGGCACCGAAAACTTGAGGTGGGTCCACTGTTGTATCGGCAGGCCAGGCTCCCCATCACCCCCGAATTGATACTTGTGAGCTCTGTCCGATGTTTGGAACAGCTCATCAAGCTCCCAGTCAAACTAGTTTTGAGTGAAGATGCAGGCCAAATTCTATGTGATGTCTGTTGCTGCGGTTCCCGCCTCTGACTTCACGTTCTCATGTAGGTGTTGACCACAGAAAGTGTGTCTAGCACCTGGCAAATCATGCTTCACTGTCGCAATGAGTCCGGTGTCCCTGTTGCTTCTAACAGCCTTCCTGTTGTGGCATGCTGTAGGGTACACTTCAACAAGGTACTGGCACAATTACTCTCAGTTTTGTTTCTCCTCTTGTGGAAAGATAGCCCACGTCATGGAGACTGCGGGCTGATTCGCATCCTAGAAGTGTGCAAGCAACAAAACTTTCTTGCATGCATTTTTTAGGAAAGTGGCGTCCATGTAACGCAAGCGTCAGACGTACTGCCATCCGTTTGGACAAGCACCTGAAGCCACGAGCCCATAAAGGAGGATTTAGTGCTTGTCTTCCTCCACGTATTCCATTGTGTATGGATCAACCTTCTTCAGATACATTTTGCCAGCAACACATCGGCATAATACCGCATGAAATGGTGTGGTGTATGGAGACATGTAGACATGGAGAAGAAGTTTGAATACACTTACATCAGTGTTGTAGGCCAAGAAGAGAGCTCATAAGTGAATTTTCTCACCCATTAGCTTGGCCATTGCCTTCTTCTTTGCCTGGTGGATTGCATGGTATGCTAAACGCTCCCCTGTGCAAGCTCCTACAATCTTCTGTAAAGCCTTTGAGGAGGTACATTACTCCTTTGACATAGTGGGCTCGATATGGCATAGAACCCACATGGCCTTCCGCGACGGGTCACCCTTCATGCCTGTCCTGCTGCATTTGTGGCCTTCCTTGAAAAAAATGATGGTCATGTTCCTGGTCTTCTTCTGCCAACATGCCTTCAACTGCCATGCACAACCCGCTTGCCTCCACTATGCACACCTGGCCTCCAGATGCATGGGCTCGCTTTTGACAAAGCTCACACCCATGTGTTTGGATTCAACATGATCTTGCACCGCCTTGCGACATGCATCCATATTACTGAACGCATTTGTGCCGGGGAAGTTGGCGGACACATCCTTCATGAGATGCTTCTTTGGCTTGGTCCCCTTATGTTCAACGATGGAGTTCTAATAGTTTGGCGGAGGAGGACTTTGGTCGTCATCTGATGACCATGTGAAAAAGGGCAGGACAGAAAATGTTAACAGGTACAAACGGGTAGAAAAAAAATACTACCTCTGAAAAGAAATCGATGTACTACTGTAGTGTCTCTTGTATTCGCCTAGTTTTGAAAACCCAATCAAGTGACAGTTGAATTCGACTATAGTTTTTTGCTCCGTAATTTTAGACCTGATTCGTCCAAAGCCCTTGTATTGTTTTGGTCGAACTGTCAGGTCATGTCTGCGCTTCGCCCTCGGTTGTAATAACTTGAAAGTTCGAGTGTTCGAGAGCAACTTCCCACCTCGCACCTCACATCGCACATTTTTTTCGCTACTCACGTCACAGGTTTCTTTGCAGGTTCTGTCGCAGGTTGCATCGTGCCACGTCCGTGTGCAGTCCATGGGGGGCTGCGCGCGGATCGTGGAAATCTCACATCGTGCCTGTAGTCCCTAGAGGCTTACGCGCGGTACATGAAACTGTGTGTAGGGGAATATGATTTTTGTAACTTTAGGTTCGATTTGTCCATACGAGCAGAATTATTTACATGCTTGAATGGTCGAAGGAAAATAATCATTTTAGTCAAACGTAAGAGAAACTACGGTATATTTGAATGCAGCAGCAAGTCCAATCCATTCATAACAGGCGCCGTGGCGATCTACATGATAGCAATGTAGCCACAGCTGGGGGGAAGAATGGCCTGATGCGTGACCCACCGTTCAGCCTCATTGGACAATTTTTTTCACGCTCAGGAGAGTGTGGAATGAGGTGCTCTTTGACCTGGATATGTCATTGAAGACAAACCCGTTCGTGTACCCCTAGGAGATTCAGGGTTCGTCCTCCTTGCTGGAGTTGATGATGGTCTTTTTTAGGGGTACATAGAAGCCGAACAATGGAGGATCCATTGAGCCCCTAGTGGGTACATTATGGGTCAAAAAGCATGTTAACATACATTGTACCCACCTTCTAATGGTCATCTTCATATCCATCATACCCACCTACCAGAGTTGAGAATGAGCACGAGCGCCATGGTGAGCGGGAGCATCAAGAGGGGGGGATATCAAGTGGGCCCACATCTTTGCCAAGAAGTGAGAATGGCACACAAAATTAACTGAACAACAACAATAAAGTGGATCCAAGAGACCATGAAAAAAAGACCACGATTGACCCTGCCATGCAACATGGTGAACTGCTGATGCATGCCACATGATATGGCTATAATCACCGGTGTTGGAAACATCGAAACAATAACAAATATTGTCTTTCTGTTCAATCGCATCTGAATACATTGCCGGGTGTCCATTGTCAAATGCATGGTACCAAGGTGCCTGCCATGACAAAGGAGTGGATCCGCACCATCTTCCACCAGTACTACAAGCGGATGTGTGCGGCATAGGGGGTCCATGAAGGCGAGACTGACCTATTGCTTGTCCTCCACGCATAGCGTCCGCTTATGTTCAGCTGTGGCTGCAGGACAACTTCAAGTTCATGCACATTCTTTACATTCTTGTAGGATGCACATCAAAAGCTCAGCCTGCTGACGTGGGCATCATTTGCCTGTTTAAAAACAAGTTGGAAGAGATGTTTTCTACGTGGGGTGCAGAGCATAGTCGTGAGGGGAGGGGGGGTGATGCACATCGGCATGAAAGAACTAAAAGAGGAGGCATGCTCATGGTTCATGGATGCATGAGACTACATCGGTGAGGTGGATTCCATGGTGAAGAACACATGGAATCGCTTCAGTTTCACTCGTGTTTTTAATCCGGCATTCAGGCGCGATGCTGTCCCATAGGCCAAAAACGCTGTTGTTCCATGATGAGCCATGCAATGAAGAGGATGTCGTAGAATAGGTTTCGTCATGTTACATGCATATGTGTTTTTTAGTGTGAATAAGAAAATTGTTCCCCGTATTCTCGCTCCATGTTTGACTGTTTGATTTTCCAAGCTTTTCCAACTTGAACGTGACATTTTCCTAAGTTGTCGGATTGTTTTCCTAGCGCATGTAAGTGCTTGTTCCTGTCTTTGCAACACCCAAACAAGGAAGCAGAGCCACCCAGCACCTAAAAAGGAAACAAATACATGAGGTAGACCCTTGAATTTGACAAACATTTCTTAACCTAAGCTAATAGTTCCTTGAATTCGATGTGGGGACCAAGTTCGACGACCTTCAACTAGGTCAAAAACATTTAACATCAAAATCATCGAGCAGCTGGATAGGATGCTTGTCGTCATAGCATCACAATCCTTCATCTAACATTGGCACCTCAGACCATGGCTCACGTGCAGGGCTTGAAAAGAACCACATAAACATTTTTTTACGGTTGCTTTGATGTCCCGTCAATACAGCACGAGGGCCAATATTTGACCGGATCCTAATGTATATGATTTTTTTTTATTGGACTTTCATTTGTTTGGGTTCCAAATCCTACACCTTGTCCATCACACATATATAGGTACTCCACAAAAATCCATCCACAAAGGGAGTGGATGTATGAAGATTGAAATAATTCCCTTTTACTCATGTTTTGAGTGGTTATACCCAATGACCCACCCCCATTCCGTCATGGATTGCGTGGATTATCCACTCGTTTTCACAACTGACCACGTTTTCCATAAAAGCACAAATACCAATATCTGTGTATGCTTTGCTCATAAATCATGTTGAATACATTTCTTGACATGCATCAGAGACAAGAGGGTATGGACTTCAAGTCAGGTCGGTGACAATCATGTACTCAAAATTGGCGTAAAGTGATGCTATCCCTTTTGGAGGATCAAGTGTTTTGATTCAAAGCACATCAAATTCTTGGTTTTGCAATGCCTGGGATTGCCCATAACCACATAAAACGGGTGGAGAAGATTAACTACCTTCGATACTCCATGTGCATCCTTCAATACGGATTTTTGCCTTGCAAGTACCAATCATGGGTACCGTAAGGCTGTCACAAAAAAAAAGTGCACCATCCAATGGCCAGCACTTTAGGCCTACATGTCAAGAAAATCCTTGGCAAACAAGGAGACATCCCCTTTGGTTTCAGCCAGTATATTTGCGGAAGCAATCTAGGTGTCCTTTAAACTGCATCATCATGTTTCCTCCACTCTCTTGAGTAAAATGGATCGATGAGAGAAAGCCGAGCTTGTGGTGAACACAAAATTAGTACGGCAGACGCTGTCACTCCCATGAATCACCCACTTGGGCCAACATCTTGTGGCTGCATGTAGTTTTAGCTAACACCTTATAGTCTTCAGATTTGGCTGAATGAAAATCGTCGTCCATAGGTACCGTGAATGTGATTGAGCTCATTGCTTCAACGGTGTTTGCTTCAATCACTTCATCACACAATCCTGCACAATGGTTTGTGTTGCCACCACTAAGCAATATAGACTATGCATCACATCTAGAGACACAAGGCTTCATGGGAATTGGTAATCAGCAAGTGTTGAGTGTGGTTCAATTAGAAATGAGAAAATCAACTGAGAATTTTGAACACATAAGAGATTGATACTTGTTTGAATCCTCGTTTGAAGTTATGACTTCATACATGTGATCCATCTTTCCTCCTTGATTGTACCCCACCAATTTCACTTAAGTATGGGGAAATTTTGTACAATAACCTTGTCCGTTTCCATGGCCGGGACCATTGTCGCGGCCACCACCTGGTCCATGACCCTGATGGTGGCCTCCTATTACACCATCACAATAAGATGTTGTGGCTGCAGCCAATGCAGTGGCCTCTTGTCCACCACCACCAGCCTCGGGGCACTGAGCCTTAAAGTAGCTGGGTTGCATACAGTTGAGCCATAGCTCCTCGTAGAAGGGAGTGTTGTGATGCTCAAGAAATACCTGTAGCTCATTCTTATCACGACCACGCTTGTGGTTGGGGGAATTCTTCCCTCTAGTCCTCTTAAGTGTGCGGTTTGCAAGCTCCTTTCCCTTAACCCCCACCCATTTTCCCACCTCTAGCAAGTGTAGCGTCGATGCACATGTCGCAAACTTGCTGCACACACACATTTGATTGTACATCCAAATGGTGTTCTGAATTTGCCGAATACACTTAAATCATATATTCACACAATGCCCTCTAGCTTTTTGGAGCATGGCCTGTTGCTGCCATGGTGGTCTAGTCCTCTATTTTCTTGCTAGAAAGACCATAGAAAAATTACTCTAGCAGGAAGTACTCTGGGTACTTGAAGGTTTTGGTTCCATCTCCGCTGGTGAAGCTTTTGGCATTCTCCATGAGTGTGATAAACTTACTCAAATAGGCCTCAAGCAAATCACCTAGCGTCTTGAAGTCCTTGATCTTGTGGAAGACACACTGTGTCTCCTTGGGCTATGTGTACTTCTTGTTGCATGATAGCACAGAAAGTCTTCCATGGCATGGGCTGCCACTCTAGGTGTGGCTGTTGTGTGCCCTACTCTTTTACCACGTACTTGAAGAGTTCATCCTGAAGTCGTGTCATGGCACAGTTGCGAAACTGGCTGAGAGGAATCTTGTGGACACATAGAATGTGCCCCATGTACTTTAGTTAGTTAGTCAACTTCATGCCCTTTCGGAAGATCTCTAAACTGTAGAGGAAGGAAGTATTCATGACCAGTCCCAATGTTGTCAAGGTAGGCAAGTCCTCACCACCACTTATGGTGGCATCTTCACATGCGACATGCTACGACCATTGTTAAATCCACACCTAAGTCACGGTATGCAACTCCTAGTCAAGGTGTTTTCATTGGCGGGTTGCTTAATGAGAGCCTAGATGCTAGAGATTGTGATCACAGTTGAGTTCCATGATTCTTTAGCGGCCGCAGTCAAGTAGGATGGAAAATGTGAACTGCAACTTTGATGTTGTCGGAGCCTCGGCAATAGCTACAAGGGCCCCGTGTTGTCTGTATAACTTTACCCACTGAAGGATGGTACGGTTCATCTACATGCATTTGAGGAGTCCCACCTTTTGGAAAGAAGCTGTTTTCTAGAACAATGTTTGAGGGGACGTGGGCCTGTCCCATCACAACCACGTCATAGAAAGTGGGATCTGCCTCCACTCCTCTGGATGGTGTCGCACCTCCACCTTTGGTGCTGACCTTGCATTTTTGCACCATCTTGGTAGTTATCTTGACAAGCTTATGTCGCGCATCATATATTTTCCTTGCCTTGGAGTTATCTTGCTCGTGTTCACGAGAAATTTCCACAAAGCTACTTTTGGCACCGCTATTGTTGTCGGCAACCTCAGTGTTGTCGGGAGCTTCTTACGATTTGGTAAGCATCATGTCATTCTTGAGTAATTGGCGTGATTTTGCCACTCGACAATGGCCATGGTTGCATTCCTAGTCACCTTTGCTGTTGTCGACATCGTGATATCTGTCAGGGTCTACATTTGGATGGTCCTCCTTGAGCGCGTCCTCTGTCGCGTGGGGATCGTCCACATGTACGTGGACATGCTGACCGAGCACTTTCTCAGATTTATACACTTCTTGGTTTTGCTGAGTTTAAAGCATTTTGCCTTCGATGACACGGTTGCTATTGATTTGGCCACCGTGCTCATGGTGATGGTTCTCAAAACTTGGAGTCCGCCAAGGGCATATGGTGAAGCCTACACCACTTTGCCCTTGTTGGTCTTGGTTGGACCGGGTGTTTTCTATACCATTGAGACATGCAACTAGCACACATCCCCTTGTGTGATTATCACTTGCAACCTCAAAGTGGTATCATCCCTTCTTGATGTCTTTGCTCTCACAATTGGCGAGGTAACCATGAAAATGATTCCCATATACATATTCTTACGCAGATGAAACATCCACTTGGTGTATGTTAAAGTCTCCTAGGCCACCACGGTCGGCACAGGCACGTGGAATAACATAATCCACTTTCTATACTGCTGGGATCGACATAATTACGTGAATTTCTAAGCTACTCTTTGTAGTCGTAACTTATGGCACAAGATTGTTACTCAGAAAAAAAAAAAAAGGACCCTTAAACCATGTCAACGGAAAATTAAGAGGAAACCTGATATCTGCTCGCAATAGTAGAGTGTAAGCTAACATGGCAAGAGGTAAGATTTTCCCTCTTCGTTTTCCTCCTTGTCTTGGCTTTATTCTCTTGCTTCTACTTGTTGTTTTTGGCCTTCTCTTCATGGACCTTCACTCCATTTTGCTTATCCTTGTGCCTCTTTGTACATCCTTGAGAGTGTATCCCTTGAGCTCACGGCAATGGGGAGGCCTAAAAAAAATCCCCACAACCTTCTTCTTTTGTCTTGGAATCCTCTCAGTTCTGGGATCTCCCTTGTTGTATGGGAATGCACCAATGATAGGTTCAAGAAGAGGGAGAGGAGGTTAGAGAATGGGAGCAAGGGAGGTGGTTTACAGGTGGGCACTCTATGCTTCATCCCACAAAAAATCAGGAAGCCTAATGGGAAAAATGAGATGCTGGGAGAAGTTGGAAAAAACAAGAAGAGCTCGTCAAGAGCTTTCCAACGTAATTCATGGCACTTAAAATGGTTACGTTCTAAGGCCTCATGTTGGAATTTAGGATCAGGCCAGCAGAGGTCAGCGTGAGATTTCAGATGTCAGCTCAAGTTCTTGCACACACGAGAGGGACCAGAGACAATGGATCTCATTCATTAACTCCCAAGGACGAAGAACTTCATCTATGGTACATTCGCTGACAGGGGCCTAAGGAACAGTTGAAAAATAACAGAAACGTTCTATGCTATATGTAGTGTGATGTTACTTGGAGCGTTCGCCATCTCCACAGCCCAAGAGAGGCCTTGTCATTTGCTTTGGATGCCTGTGCATGTGCTATGCCGTTCGATGACATGGATGTATCATGCGAACCGTCGATGTGCCAGACGGTGGACAACCAGCCGATAGTAGTTGGTCCAATTACTTGGCGGGAAGAGAACCTGTCCAGAAGATGTCTTGCGAGGGTGAACAGGTAGGTGGTCGTCACTGCTCGCACACCATATTGCTTGGTATATCCATACACCTCTGATATTTATCGGATACCCCACAGCTTTGTTGAAGATTCTGGATCTACCGGTTTGTGATGGCAACCAGAATGCCAACATACCCCTCCGTGCCACACAAGCCGGCAATCCATTCCTTCCGTACATGCCATTGGTTTGTGTGTATCCCAACAATTTTGGCGATTTCTCTCCCTCCAGATGCGCCCTTCATCTCGCTAACATTTTTATGTCAAAGCCACGTTCCATTTCCCGCCCTGCCGAACGGATAAAGAAAAAGAAATATCTCCTCAGAAACATTGCGCTCCATGTTGGAGTAGAGTTCCGCATCTTGACATGAACAGCCCCTCCGTACTTGTTGACTGAACGAAGCGCTTCTCACCCTGCGATGCTTTTCTTCCTGACTGTCGTGCGGAAAGTACATTGCTTGTCCCACTCTGCTTCTACTCCATCCCTTCACTCCCCGTCGTCACTCACGACTGCTCACAGCTGCTTGCTTCTTTGCTGATCGCTGCTGCTTGCCACTGTGTCCTGCTAATTGCCTCTATCCGCTGCCGCTGCTTGCCTCTGCTAGCTCTTGCTTGTTGCCGATACTTCCCGCTACCTGCCGCTCCTGCGTGCTATTCCTTCGTGCTGCTGTCGCTGTACCGCCGCGGGCCTGCTCCTGGTGCTGTCCGCTGATCTGCTTGCCACCTGTGGGTCCGCTGCTTGTGCTGCGTATCCGCTGCTCTCCTCTCATGCTAGCTGGTGGCCACAGTTTCCTGTTAGCCGCTGCAGCTGACCTGTGCCGACGATGCTCACCGTCGCCACTCGCTAGTGCAGTTCGCCACAGTTTGCGCTGATCTCCACAGCCCACATCTCCCGCTTGCTCACAACCCCTGTCGGCTTGCTCTCCTCCCTCCCCTAGTGTCCTGTCGCTTATCTACTGCCGCACTCTTCTCCTGTTCCTGTCTACTACCGACCCCTGCTCCTTGCCATGACGCATTGCTGCTGGTGGTGGAGGTTTGTCTTTGTCTGTGCACCTGATACGCAGCTGCCTGCTTCTTCCTCGCCTCTGATGCTCCTGCTCCTACCAGGTCCGTTCATGTTGCTCTTCCGCCGCTGTTACTCTGAGTTCAAGCGGCTTCCTTCAATGCGTATCCACACCCCTCCGCAGGGACCAAGTGGAACGGCAGCAGTCGAGATAAGGTGGCATCCACATTGTCTGCCTTGTACTGTTCACCAATGTTCTGCCCGTGCTTCTTTCTCATTCCTAGCCCTATCCATGCACCATTTCCATTTGGCTGCTGCTGTTACTCCCGTACTGCTCTCCACTCATGCGAGTCCACTCCCGCGTCTTTTGTTTCTGGTGAACCGCTCCCTGCTGCCCTGCTGTTCTGCTGCTGCGCACCGTCACTTTTTGTTGGTCACTGCCGCGTGTTGCTGCTTTCCACTCCCTGCCAGTGATCGCTGCTGCTCGCCGCTGCCATATGTCCACACGTTTGCTCCTTGCCGCTTCTGTTCACTCCTTCGCACCGCAGCCTCTTGCTCCTAGTCATTTCTACTGGTTCATCTTATGCGGATGGATTGGTTCTCAGAATATGCTCCCCTCCGTGAGAACCATTCCATCCATTCAGATCAGCGTCTGTAGTGCCAAGAGACCCATGACCAGAATGGGTTTGTGAATGATGGGAGGCAGAGTGGAGGTGCTGGTTTTTCCAGATGCTTCCAGCTCGGCAACAGTGAGTTTGAGGACGAAGCTGTTGAGAATATAGCTGCAGCGGAAGCTGAGGATGTACGGGAAGATGGAGCTGAAGCCGAAATCATTAAGGCAGCTGAAGGTGAAGCTGACTCAGAGGCCGCCGAAGGTGAAGTTGAACCGGCTGAAGCTGAAACTAAGACTGAGGTTGGAGATGGCTGTGAAGGTGAAGTTGATGCCTTCAAAGTGGGAACTGAGGTTGATGCGATGGAAGCTGAAGTTGATACCGTCCTATCTGAAGGGGAGAGAAAAACTGAACCTGAATCTGAAGCTGAAGACATTTGGAGGGCCGGATCTGCACTTGATGCTACTAAGGCTGTGGCTGTAGAAAAGAGCCATGGTTTTGTGGCACATGAGGCTGACGAAGAGAGCAAATTCCTTGTCGGTGGAAAGAAAACGTCTTGAGTGGAGGATGAAGACCTTGTGAAAGAAGATGCAGCCAGAGTATCAGGAGCAGAGGTGGCACATCCCAACCATTGGGCTGATTTAGCTGAAACAGCTGGATCAGGTAGGGAAACTGAAGCTGGATTTTGTTCGGGACTGCGCGGAGCCACTATGGTTCTTGCAGAGGGATCTTTTATGCATGAGTTTGGATTGGAAAATGTGTTCCCCTGGAGATCACATATAGATTGTTGACAGTGGCTGAACACCAATTCTTCCATGGCCACCCTTTCTGATGACACAAATTCACCGGCATCTGTTTGACTTGGTTGGCCAGGTGTGGGCCCGCTTGGTGAAGATTTGCACATGAACTTCTTCAACGGACAAAGCCGCTGCACATGGCCTGGTTTCTTACACTTCCAGAACACCTGCTGATTCTTGGCATAGGGGAGCTTTCTTGCTGTTGCTGAAAGCATCTCATAGTTACCTGTTGACTGAAACGATTGACCAGAAACTGGTTCCTGCTGAAAGATGTTACTGTCAACATTGATAACGTGCCTGATCCATTGATTCAAGGATATGACATCTTCATGTGTTGATGTAACCCCTTGCCAGGCATGATCCAGACTTTCAAGAAAGTCTTTCCTCAGTTTACAAGTGTCAGTCTTTTCATCTAAGCTGCTGGAGGCGATGGCTTTCAGACGGGATGGCAAAGAAGTGACAATCTTGTTCACGAATTGTTTTTCTGAGATTTGAACACCAAGTTTACTCAAGCGCAGCACTAAGGATCTGATGTAAAGGCAATAGTCTTCAAATCCCTTGGTCTTTGCCATCTTTGCAAGCCGTAACTGTGAGAGGAGGTAGGCTATTTGATGCTGGTTTCCAGGACTTATAAAATTCTGCAATGTCTTCCATGCTACTGCAGGGTCACATGTTGGATTGCTCTCTTGAAGCAAAGCTCTGTACTTGTCAGCAACGTGAGTACATAGAAGAGAGAATGCCATGTCCTGCTTTATTCGCCACCCTCGAAGCTCTTCAGAGGCAACAGTCTTGGGATTTGGCCTGACAGTTGAATCAGGAGACACAGTTATCCACAGACCCTTGAACATCAGGAGGATTTGAAAATCAAGTGCCCAGCGTGCGTAATCATTTCCTTGAAAAACATGCACTCTGGCTTCCCGTTGACCAAGAAGGCTGCGATTGGCTGAAGTCATGATGCCGATCTGCTGCAAAGGTAGGAAGTTGAAAATGGTCTTGATGCTGAGATCTCTCACGGCAACAACGACGTCGACGACGATGATGATGATGATGATGATGATGATGATGATGATGATGATGATGATGATGATGATGATGATGATGATGATGATGATGATGATGATGATCGTGTTTTACTGGATCCACATGCAAGACAGGCTGCGACCTGTGTGACGGTGAACCAGCAGCTCAGGGCAGCTGCAGTATTGCAATCAGACCGAAACTTCAACCAAGTTTCAGGGGCGGCTGGCACGTCCCAAGAAAACCACTGCTTTTCTCCAGCAGAGGAACCAGCAGAGACAGTGGGTATGGTCTCCTGAACGTCCTTGGCAGAACCAAAACAGAAATCCACGTTGACGTGCTGGAACCTGCTCTGATACCAATTGTTGGAATTTAGGATCAGGCCAGCACAGGTCAGCGTGAGATTTCAGATGTCAGCTCAAGTTCTTGCACACACGAGAGGGACCAGAGACAATGGATCTCATTCATTAACTCCCAAGGACGAAGAACTTCATCTATGGTACATTCGCTGACAGGGGCCTAAGGAACAGTTGAAAAATAACAGAAACGTTCTATGCTATATGTAGTGTGATGTTACTTGGAGCGTTCGCCATCTCCACAGCCCAAGAGAGGCCTTGTCATTTGCTTTGGATGCCTGTGCATGTGCTATGCCGTTCGATGCCATGGATGTATCATGCGAACCGTCGATGTGCCAGACGGTGGACAACCAGCCGATAGTAGTTGGTCCAATTACTTGGCGGGAAGAGAACCTGTCCAGAAGATGTCTTGCGAGGGTGAACAGGTAGGTGGTCGTCACTGCTCGCACACCATATTGCTTGGTATATCCATACACCTCTGATATTTATCGGATACCCCACAGCTTTGTTGAAGATTCTGGATCTGTCGGTTTGTGATGGCAACCAGAATTCCAACACCTCACCCCCCCTGTTACATTTTTACTGCCATTGTAGTTACTTGTGATGTATTGTCTATATTGGCGCCCCTGGAACCATTGTAGACTTGGTCGCAAGGATCAACCTGCTCTAAAAATCATTGCAATGTGTGCAATTGTAACGCATGCAAGGAATTCATCTTTCGAGTTTGTAAAATGACATCTAGAGCTGAATGGAAGGATTTTCCCCTCCGTATCACCCAAGGGACAATCGTCATCAACAACCCATGCAAGGAGACTCAAATGTTTTGAGTCTCCAAAGGCCCATTTCCATATTTACCTTGCCCCCTTGTTTTGTGTCCCAAAAAAGGGTGGTATTACCCTGAACACGTGAGTTTCCACGAGTTTTCCGCACTTGAAACTTGACATTCATGTGAAAAGAACTTGGTTTTTTTTTGTGATGAGGCGACACAAAATTGTTGAATGCAAGGTATGTCCAACGATTTTGCGCTGACCTTTTTTGCGTGCCTCTCCCTCTTGCTGACTCCCTCTATTCAGCATCCTTGCTTGCTCTTGCTGGCAAGGAGGGTGAGCGAGGGCGAGGGGACAAGGCCATGGGCCTTGTCCTCGAGGCCCTGGTAGCCTCAGTGCCATCAATGAAGCCACTACCTCAATTGGCGGCTGGTGGCTAGCCGGCGAGGGGCCGGCCGGTCACCTGACCGGCTGAAGGCCATCCAGCCGGCCGGCCGCAAGCGGACTGGTGGCCAACGAGTAGCTGGCCGCTGGCCAGCCCTCACAATTTGGAGGGGTGGCTGTAAACCACCTGCTCACTATTGTGAGGTGGGAGGGCAGTGTTGGAGAGATGCTAATCACCATGTCAGGAGTGACTAAGAAAAGGAACACCGAAAAGACAAGCCAAAGTGGCTTCGTGGTTAATGGTGTCCACCTCTAGAGGCAGGGGCCCGGGTTTAAGTCCCACAAGATGAAATTCTTCCCTGCCTCAAGGGAGGTGACAAATAGGTGCCAAGAAGCTAGCTCAACTTCTAGAGAACCTTACTAAGTTTTCTAGAAGGCTAGTAAGGTCCAGGAAGATGGAACACCTTCTAGAAAGGGTGACTTGTCCTAGAGGCATCTAGAGGTATCCTGGTCTTCAGGATACCTTTTCTCATACT
>SZWC01016001.1:30489-41309 GCA_023375785.1 Penium margaritaceum
AGAGAGAGAGAGAGAGAGAGAGAGAGAGAGCACTTCACCTCTTGCATTGGTGCATGCTGATATCACTGGGCCCATGCCCCTGCCGTCCGTGCAGTATGGCTCAGTGGATGTCTTGACGTTGACTGACGATTACAGCCGGTTTCGCTGGGCTTTCCTGCTGAAAACGAAACCTGATGCTCAGCGTGCCATTGTCGAATGGATAGCACTAGCAGAACGTCAAACAAATAAAAAACTGTTGAAACTGCGCACAGACCAAGGTGGAGAATTCCTTGGAACTCTGACCTCTGAACTCAATGCAAGAGGCATAGAACATCAGAGCACCACTCCCTACACACCCCAAAAAAATGGGATTGCAGAGAGATGGCATAGGACCCTGGGAGACGCCTTGCGCACTCTGCTTGGGGGGCCTGGCCTGTCCTTTGGGTTTTGGGAAGAAGCCATCAAGTACATCACATGGGTTTGGAATCGCATTCCCCAGGGTCCACTGCCAAAATCAGGGACGCCCTGGGAGCACTGGTTTCAAGAGAAGGCAGACTTGAGACCGGCACGGGTCTGGGGAACAATGGCTTGTGTGTGGTTTGCAGAGCCTCAGAGAGATCACAAAATTAACCCACGTGGAAGATGGTGTGTGTTTGTGGGAGTGTCCCATGCCTCCAAGGCATGGAGGTTCTGGGACGACACAAATCATTGCTTCGTTGAAAGTCGAGATGCATCCTTTCTTGAACACATGTCATACAAGACGTTTCGCACCCTACGGCATGTTCCGCATATTCCATCTCCACACCATTACCCGGAGTATGTGACTGTGCCTGTCTTCGTCTCCCGTCCCGTGCGTCACACATTGCCAGTTGCACAACAGTCTCACGGTGTACCTGTGACATCCCCAGTCCCCATAGATCTGCTAACACCGACTGACCTAGCCAGCACAGCATCAGACACACTGTCCTCACCACCTGGCTTGGCACCAGTCCTTCAAACAGAAAATGTCACCCAGCCTCGTCCCACAGTCATTGAGCCTGTATGCCGATCTGCACGCAATGTTGCACGAGTGGACTATAAACAGTTCTATCACACTGTTGGGCCTACCCTTGTGGATTCCAAAGACGTACAACCTTTCACACTAATCGAAGCCAGGGATCGACCAGATGCAGCACAGTGGGAGAAAGCCATGGTTGATGAGTTGAATGCACTGCTGGAACACGATGTGTATCAACTCGTGCCACTGCCTCCAGGAAGAAAAGCAATTGATCTGAAGTGGGTGTTCAAACTCAAGAGGAATTTGGCAGGCATGATTGAAAAGTACAAGGCTCGTCTGGTCACCAAAGGGTTTCATCAAATTCCTAGACAAGATTTTACCGACACGTACGCCCCGGTTGGCAACTATGGCACCAGTCGCACCTTGCTGGCCGTGGCGGCACGAGACGATTGGGAAATACACCAAATGGATGTAAAAAATTCCTTCTTGAATGGTCCCCTTGAGGAGGAACTGTATGTGAAACAACCTGAAGGATTGAGGATGGAACTGATCGTGTTTGGCTGTTGTTGAAAGCACTATATGGACTGAAGCAAGCTCCCCGGTGTTGGAACAAAGAAATTCGGTGCACTCCAGAACTTGGTGGGTTTTCCCAAAGCATCTCTGATCCGTCTTTGTTCTTGTAGTGGCGGGGAACAGAACCCATTGCATTGCTTGTCTATGTGGATGATTTGTTGATTTTTTCCCCTTCACTCTCACTCCACTCACAGACAAAGTCATTGCTCACTGCGCACTATCGCATGACTGATCTTGGCGAAGCACACAGTTTCTTGGGCATGACCATCACACAAGACAGACCCACACGCACATTGACCTTGCATCAAGGACGCTTTGTTGCTCATCTGAATGCACGGTTTCACCACCTTGTTCAACACTTACCACGTCAACAGTCACCCATGAGCCCGGACGTCTATGCACACCTGCTTGACGCACACACCACAGACTACGGACCTGAGAGTGATCCAACACTCTATCGACAGATCACAGGCAGTCTCTCCTACTTGGCATCCACAACACGACTTGACATTGCATGTGCTGTCAACACCTTGGCTCAGTTCAGCCAGCAAACTTGCAGCACGCATCACAAGGCCTTGTTGAAACTGCTGCGTTATGTGTTGGACACTGTCGAGGTCGGTCTGGTCATCTCTCCCTCTTCAGCATCACTTTTGGATGGGTATTGTGACAGTGACTATGCACGCGATCGTGTTGCACGCAGTCGAGGGGGGTATGTCTTCCATGTGTGGAGCATGGCTGTGTCATGGAGGAGTGCTAAACATTCGTGTGTGGCACGCAGTGTGGCTGAGATTGAATACATGGCTGTGGGTGAGGCTGCGTGCGAAGCCATATGGCTGGGCCGGCTGCTTGAAGAATTGGGTCTGACTGCGCATGCGTTACCACTGTACAGTGACAATTCAGTAGCACGACGGATTGCAGCAAATCATGATGTATTACACCCACGCACTAAGCATATCAACGTCGAGCATCACTTCGTGCAAGAAGCAGTTGAAGCGGGGGCAGTTCAAGTGTGCCCCATTGCGGGCAACACTCAGTCGGCAGACTTCCTTACCAAAGCTCTACCCTCATCAAACCTTACCACTCAACTTACCCAACTAAGCTGCATGCCTACGACACTCACATCCAACGGGGCGTGTTAATCCGTGTATATATATTCCTGTGTGTGGATGTGAGTGCACAGGGCATGCCGGCCGTGAGACTGGAGACGACTCATGATGAGTGCGTGCTTCACACGCTCTAGACGTAGCTACCTCCTTATGCTACAGCTCATGACTCACGTGCCTCGCCTCCAGCTCAGTCGCATGCCCATGCGACATTTTCTCATTTGGCCCACTTGATGCTACTAAACCCATATTATACTTTGCCAATGAAGTGACATACTTGATGAGTTCGCTGATAGACCTAGATTAGACCTTTGATTTTGCATGACGTAGCCTAGGTTTGCCCTCGAGGGGCAATTGACCGAGAAATCGGTCTAGGGGCGAGTTTCGCCCTCGATTAGCGAGGGCGAGCTCGCTCGGCCAGCAGGCCTTGCTGCCCGGCCGGGTGGAGCGAAGCACGAAACTCGTGCTTCTCTCCACCTCCCTCTTGTCTGTGAGGCCTCGACACTTAGCGTCGAAAACCTCTCCATGGCTGTCACTGTTTTTGGTCTAGCATGCTCCATACTTGATCATTTTGAGTGATTCAAGTTGCAAATCGAAGCTTTGTCAAATCTCAACGACCAGATCTTACCCCAGGTTGCCAGTTTCTTTACTAGGCGGGTGCTCTTCGGCCTGGTTGTCCAGAACGGATGGGAGCTGGGTCAAATGGACGTGAGTAACGCCTTTCTCCATAGCTCATTGGAAGGAGAGGGACTCTACATGGTGCAGCCCCTTTGACGATAGCATTGGCAGGTTCTAGAGAATGCGAAAGACCCTGTATGGCCTGAAGCAGTCGCCTCGTTGCTAATCCTAGGAGATCATCCGCACGCTTCTCAGCGGCGGCCTCCTATGGAGCATTGCAAACCCCGCACTATGCATTAGTCCTTGAGGTCAGACCTTCGCCACTATTCTCGTTTACAGCAATGACCTCCTCATTGCGTCGCTGAACGCAACTTCCATTCAGCGCGACAAGAACTTGCAACACACCGCCTACTACATGAAGGACTTCGGGTCTGCCCGAGTTTTCCTGGGCATGGAGCTCGAGCATTATCGCATCAGGCTGCATACATCCAGACCCTGTCCGCTCGCTTCGGCGAGGACCTGCCCTTTGTGCCCAGCGCATCCTCACCCATGTCACCGACGACCAGGAAAAACTGAAGATCCATGATCCGGAAAAGGTGGGGGAGCCAGTTGATGTGACCACGTATCTGCCCCTCATCGGGTCACTGTTGTTCCTTGCGACGATGACGTGCCCAAACATCATGTTCGCCGCCAACCTCCTGGCTTAGTTCTCCCAAGAGCCGCGTCACCTCCACTTCAAGGCCACAATCGGAGTACTGCGCTATGTGGTTTTGACTCCACGACGAGGCCTCATTTTCTACCGATAGCCGTTTGTGGCCATAGTGGGTTATACCAACATTGACTGGGCCGACAGTCTGGACGGTAAGAACTACACTGGCTAGATCTTTCTTGTGGGTGACACGAGTGTATCCTAGCGCATTGGTAAGCAAGGCTACATTGCACACAACACTAGTGAGGTAGAGTATGTGGCCCTTGGCTCTGGCACGTGTGACAGCGTGTGGTTCCACCGTCTGTTTTCCGAGTTGTGTCAATCCGTCTCGTCCATCATGTTACACTGTGACAATGAGAGTTCCATGGCCATCGCTAACAATGATGGCATGCATCACTCATGTAGAAAGCATATCAATGGCGAGTATCACTATGTGCGTTCATTGTTGCATGACGATAGCGTCAGCATCGTGTGGATTGAGACAGGACAACAATTGGTTGACTTCTTGACCAAGGCACTGAAGTGTGACTCGTTCAAGAAGGCAGTGAGTGCGCTCGGTGTACGTCCATGAGCTGATCTCTCTGCCAATGCTTGCATATCTGCCTGCCTATCCTAGGGGAGTTAGCTTTTCTGGTGGGTCTGCCCCTGCCCGCCCATGTGCACTGTGCCTGAGTCATGGGGGAGTATTGGTTTCTGCACACCTCTTATTTTGCTCTGTTCTGTCATCCCGGCTTGTGTACATCGGCGGGCAGATGACTAATGGCAAGACGGGACGTTGCTGGAGCGTCATCCGGTGGAGCCAATGCACGGATCTTGCTGGAGCCTCTTCTCTCAGGTGTGTGACGTGCCCAGCTCCATTGACAAACCTTCATAGTAGTCAGGCCGCTGGCGGTCACTGCCTCTGCAGATGCTACCCGCCCGCGTCCTGTATCAGAACTGATTGTGCCATTGCACTCGCAGTGTCATGTCTAGTCTAGGGTCTGAGTTTTAGGTTGCTTGGACACAGTTGTTGTTGGGGTGATTCTGGCCTAGGCGATGCCTGGGTTTAGGTTGTCATAAATCCTTGCTGCTATTTTTTCTGGTAATTCTGACCGCATGACTGCGTTCGCAGCATGGGTTTTTTGGTATGGTCTAGTTTTCAAGAAAATGGGACGAGGCCCGGGTTTGGGACTGTCTTCTGCCACACAGGGCTCACCGAGAAAACTCATTCTGCAAAAAAATAGAGAATTTCTTGATTGGTTGGTAGCCTGAGTAACAAGCTCTACAGAGCTGAGCTAGGCCTAGTTCTGTGAGGGGTCTCTCAGTTTCATTCATTCTCAGTTGCTAATCACTCATTCTCAGTTTCTATCTGCCTATCTGGCGCTAACTCCTCGGCGTGCAGGTCTCCTCTCACAAGTCTCAGAGTAGCTAAAGGGGGCAGCAGTGCAAAGCCACGAGTGTGGGGCCATGCCTACTCCAGCCATGTTGCAGCCCCAACCAGCGCTAATGAGAATTTACTTTGGGGTGAAAAAAAGTCTCCCACGAGTGACTCCTCTTACGAGTGCGGCCCAACTGAAGTGAAGGTGTACAATCTACAAAAAGAAGCTAACATGATTAACAGATGTTTCCATCCTACCACAAAAAATTCATAGAGACATCACCCATTCGAACCATGTGCATGTGCTTACAATTTTGTATGTTATTTGCACTTTGCATGACAGGTTTTGTGCAAAGTGTATGGTTTTGAATGAAAAACATCATTTGCATACATTTTGATCACCAACAAGAAGCACGTTCTTGATCAGCCAGATTTTTAGGGGATCCTTCCATTCCACAACTCAAGCCACCGCCGGTATGCAAAGGCTACGCCTGAAAAAAACTCAAACGTAGCCTGTGATCTTTGTTCTGGTGTGTTTAGAACGTCCTCGTAGTGGAGACTTTTGACTTGGACCTAATAGGCATCCGTTGATTACAGTGTTTTAAACGACTTCTCATTCAAGAATTTTAAACACCCTTTATTGATCCCTTTTCTCTTTGGCAAACTCCTTGCTCTCAATTTTATCGACATTAGACATCCTCCCACTTCTCAACTCTATAGAGCTACCAATACTTAGAAAGCCGGGAGCCGAGGTCATTCATACGTCAAAACTCCTACAACTCCAGTCATGACCAGGGAGCCCTTGTTCTTGGTTTGCTAGCAAGTGAATAACCAACACTTAGCTACTCCACTATATCTACCCTTTCACCACCTCCACCTGGTAGCCATCTCCTCCCAAACTCCCTGCTACTCGCATCTTGTTCACGGTGGAAACAATGTACTACGCAGGCTTGTGTGTTCCACTTCCCAATTTCATCTGCAATCGCCTTTATTTCTTCCTCCAGACGCTATCGTTTTAATCATTTCCACTGTCTTTGCCACATTGAAATCTTTTGCGACCAGATCCATTGGCGTTATGTCCATTATCTTCATTTTTTGTCTGCTCCAACGAGCCCCATTAATCTTCCTCACCATTTCTTCCACCTCCGTCAAAGCTTCCGCCGTTCCTCACCCTCAGGTCGGTCCACTATGGGAAATTCATTCTCCTCCTCTATACCCTCCTCTTCCCATCCATCTTCCTGGTTTTATTCCTCCTGCTCCCATCTCCCTCCAGTAGTTCATTTCCATGTTTTCTCTTTCTCCTGGCTTTGCCTTTCCCTCTTCTTTATCTTGCTCTCTCCTATCCCTTCCCCTCTTGCTTTTGTCTGCCTAGCCCCATCTCTCCTACTCACCTTGTCTCTGTACATTTCTCTCTCTCTCTCTCTCTCTCTCTCTCTCTCTCTCTCTCTCTCTCTCTCTCCCTCNAAACAAGATGTGCATGGGGCCAGGATCGAACTGATGACCTCTCACTTGGCCAAATCAACAAAATGGCCAAGGTAACCACTCACCTACTTGGTGTAGTCACAGGTTGTATCTCATAAGAGACAGAGAATAGTTGAGTCACACTACAATGGATCTAGGCGTCATACCTCCACAAGGGGTAGAGCATTCTTCATCTGTCCTACAACACTGAACAAGGGGCAAAAACATTTAGCACTTTTTTGGCAACTTCACCACTGGCGGGACCCCAGACCCTGCAGCCGCATGGTACATCATCACCCATCCCCATCGCTTATCCAGCGAGGTTGCAACCAACAATCTGCTGCGAGAGTTCAACTCCTTGCACATGGAGGGGACCGAGACGGTTACCTCTAACTAGCAATGGGTTGAGGACATCCTCCGTTGCCTAGGCACCCATGTTGCCTTAGGGGAGTCGAAGTCGACCCCCAAGTCGAAAGTCTAAAGTCGAAAGTCGGCATCCTGGACCCCCAAGTCGGAAGTCGGTTTTGGTCCAGGTCCTAAACAGATATGTTTTGGGGCTGCTGAGTCCATTTCTACGACTAGTTTGGTCAAAAACCTAATTCTGGCAACTGAAAACACCACATACCTACACTAACATATTTCAACATACACTTTCAGTCATGGCTTTCTATAGTTAGCCTTCTAAGCCTGAACTACATGGCCACTATAGCCGTGTCAACCATGCTAAAACCAGGTATGGAACACCAAATCATGGACTCTCATGTGATGTATCAATTAGGTTTCTTCCTTTCTCATCAATGCAGTCATTCACTGGTTGAAACATTCATGAGCAGAGAAACACTTCATGCAACTTTCATGCAATGTAGAAGAGGCATTGGGGAAAAAAATCATTGAGGAACATATATTTCTGTTATGAAAAGAGGAAGTTGTTGCACAACACTAGCCGTACAACTGCATTGTCTCACTAGCCACGGTTGGTCACACAGGTACGCTTTGGGCGTGACCCTCCTGCAGGTCTGTGACCTGTAACACGTGCATCCCTGGAAGAGTTTGGTGGNCCACCTGCCCCACCACCACCATCTGCAGCTTCCTCATCGCTAAGTGCCGCTTCTGCAATGGCCGGATCCCACTTCACCTCCTCTCCTTCTGCTGCTATGTCCCCATCTATCTCACTTGCACTCTCTTCTACCTCCTCCTCTACTAGCTTCTGAATGTCAGCTGCAAGCTTCTTCCCTTTCACCTTGCCGTACATACGTGTGAGGCGTACGTTCACACGCACTAGGAGCTCCAGGGTCTTTGTGCTCAAGCGGTTACGACGAGCTGTCTGGATCAGCTCATGCTTGCTGAAGCACCGCTCATTGTCAAACGAGCTACAGGGTTGTGCGAGGATGCGCATGGCGAGGTTGCGCAGTGCAGGCATCCTGGTCATATGCCGTGCGTGCCACCTGAAAGCTGCCACTTCCCCAGTCACCACCCTCACAACAGCTGCCCTGGCCTTCTCCACATCCTTCAGGCGCTCGGGATCCGCTTCCACATTCACCCTGCCACTGCTGAAAGCCTCCAGCTCGTCCTCTAGTGCAACCTGTTCAGCTTCGGGCACAAGAGCAGAGACCACAGAGTTCCAAGCCTCTACCGTTTTCTCATCTGCATCAAATTTATGGCCAAAATGTTGAGGGTGAATGCGACGTGCAGCTGCAAACACGGGGCAGTTCATCTGGTTTGTCCAGCGCCAGCTCAGCCGCTCCATGGCATACTTCACCCATGCAGGGTTGACAGCAGCACGGTGGCGTCCCCTTGCAAGGCCGAGCGTACGAATCTGCACTGTGGCATCGAGCAGCGCCTCATAGATGATGCCAGAAGTGCCACCATGCACGTCAGCCTTGCGGAGGGCCACCACCAGCGGCGTCATCAGGCGCATAAAGGCTTTCACCTGCAGCCAAAACACTCCAGAGCGCACAAGCCTGCGGACTTATTTTTTCCTTGCACAAAAACCTGCATCCCTTGCTCCGCCCACCTCCTTCCATGTCTCTGAGCCCACCATCTTCTCCAACGTCTCCCTCATCTCCAACAAGCGACGGAACATACGATGCACGGAGGCAAAGCGAGTGGCACAGGATGGCAGCACAATCCTCCCCCCACTCTCCTTCTTCATCCAAGACCTCAGAATGTCTTTGTTCCGGATGAATGAAACAATCTTCTCCACCTTCCCAACCAGAATCTCCCCCCACTCAGTCTTTGCAAGGTCCTTGAGGACCAGATCAATGCTGTGTGCCACAAAACTGCAGAAAAAGATGGAGGGATACTTAGCACAGAGGGCCTTGTATGCTTTCTTGTTTGTCGATGCGTTGTCCGTGATCACCATCACCACATTTGTGGCACCGACAGCTTGAATAGCCTGGTCAATCACAGCTGCAACGTGATTAGCATCACGAACAAGACCTGTGGCATCACGGGAGAAAAGGGGGCAGGTTCCCTCAGCATTGCTGGCCATGGCCGAGTAAATCGGCCGAACCTGTATATCTGACCATTCATCAACGCCCAAAGACACCCCATAGATCTCCCAACCAGCCTGTAGAGGTGCCTCTAGCTCACCGAGCTCCTTGTCCAAGGCCGGCAGAATGGTTGCAACCACGGTGTCGCGGGATGGCAACCTGAAGCTGGCGTTGGTGCGTCTGGCACTCTCAACGAGTTCCAAAAGCACCCTCTCCCGGCAGAAATAAATGGGGAGGGCTGCCTTGGCCATCACTTTCACCACAGCCTTCTGGCAATCTGCATTGGCCTTGTTGTCGAGGTGGTCCTTCATGCTGGTTTGGCGCGTGTTGCTCAATGAAGTTGCGGAAACCACCGGCCCACTACGAAGAAGAGCATCAGCAGGCGGAGTTTTCGCTCCAGAAGTAGCATCATCCCCCGTAGCCTCCCCTCCCGCAGCCTCCCCTCCCCCTTCCTCGCTCTCCACCAGTCCAGCCGCAGCACGAGCCTCCGCCCTCTCACGCTCAGCAACCATCCCAGCCCAGTTCACAGGCTTATCTTTGGTGCCCCACGACGGTCCCTCACCTCGGTAGAGTATCGGGTCGGCAGGAACGAACCCTTCAGGCGGATTGGGAAGTGGCGGCAGGCCCATCAGGGCACGAGCAGCAGCCGGTGCCACCTTGCACTTGATGACGTTTCCGACAGGAGCTCCATAGTGGCCGCGCATGCGGTCACTCCCCCCAGAGTAGGAGGTGCCACAGGCTCCGCACTGGAACCCAGGGTAGCCACCAGCAGTTGGGCATGGCCGAAATTACTTGGACAGCGCCTTCACGAGCAGTTCACCGTGCAGCGGTCTTGGGGCTGATGGATCCTGAGAGGAACGGGGCATGACTGCTGCAACGGCGGAGGCTCTCGCCTCACGCGGCATCGTGACTAACTGAGGCTCCTGCGAGGAGCCTCAGGATGACCCGAGAGACGAAAGTGAAGTGGTTCAGGAAGGCCAACACTAGATTAGCCTGAACCACAAAGAGGGAGGCGAGGTAGGGGGGGGGAGGAACCTGGACAGACCGCATTGGATATTTCTCTGACCTCAAAGCGTGTCGCATGCATGAGGTGTTTGAATGACCCTCATTGGTGGATTAACCTCGTTCAAGTCGACAGAGAGCTTTGGTTCGTTGATCCTTCATGTGCTGTATGATAGCAGCTTGAGGCCAACCATACAGTGGTCCTCGTCCATGCTTGGTGCCAGCATGGATGCTGCCCTGGATGGAATCTGGCAAAAGGCCAGAAATCCACCGGCCAGCACAACGCCAATGCCTATTTATGGCGCTGTGTCGAGCGAGACTGGCTGGGGTTTTTTTTCTTTTCCAAAAAAAATCGTTTCTTGACCCCCTCTCTTCCACCCTAGAACCCAGGTTTTTCCACCTAAAAAGTCGTTTAAGACTCCAAGTCGACGTGGACGACTTTGCGACTTCGACCTTAGGCCCAAATTCGCCAAGTCGAAGTCAACATGGGTGTGTGTGAGTGAGTGTGTGTGTGTGTGTGTGTGTGTGT
>SZWC01016002.1:10232-25735 GCA_023375785.1 Penium margaritaceum
CCCCCCCCCCCCCCCCTCCCCAAACTGTAAAATGTATTGGGGGAGTTTATGTGGTGCGTGTATTGTATAGCGACTGATTCTATACACCAGTGTAATCAGCACACTAGTTTTTTGTTTACATGTCCATGAGGTACACGGAAAATTGACACTCACCCAATATACTCTACACTTTGGAGGGGGAGGGGGGGAGTGGGAGGTAGCATGGGATCCGGAACTCCGCCTCCCCCCAGAAAAGGGTAGATTATATTAGCTTCGTGTGCCAGGTTTGTGTATTATATTTGGACGACGTGAAGAAAACATTTACACTAATGTAACTGTAGTTGCTGATTGCCGATCAACAACGATCAACAACATCGATCGTTGAGATGATTGACATCGCTTCATGGGTAGATCCCCCACGAAGGAACAGCCAGCACATTGTCGGGACCATCCCCCCTCCCAAACAGTCCACTATATTGGGGGAGTCTATGTGGTGCGTGCATTGTGTAGCGACTGATTCTGTATACCAGTGTATTCAATACACTAGTGTTTTTCTTCATGTCCATGAGATACATGGACCATAGACACTCACCCAATACACTCTACACTTTTGGGGGGAGGATAGTGCGAGGTAACATGGGATCTAGATCCCCCCCCCTTCCAAAAAGGGTAGAGTGTATTAGCTTAGTGTTGCAAGTTGGTGTATTATACTTGAGTGATGAGGAAAAAGAATGTACATTAATGAATCTGTAGTCGCCGAGCAACAATCAACAAAAATCGAAAATCGACAATCGACGATGGAAGATATCGATCATTGAGGTAATTGAAATCACCTCATAACTGTTTTGAAGTGGGGGGTTACGAAATCCTCCCCTACGATAGAAGGGAACCTGCTGGGCCCCACTACCGCTGGACCCGGCAAGAGCCCGGGCAAGAACAAAAATGGAACCCTCAACCCCGGAATGTAACGTCATGGCGATTGTGTCTTTGCCGAGTTTCGCGTCCAGAAGAAGGTGTTGAGTGGCCTTCCAGTAGTGGCACTCTTAAGGTCTACGGACAAATGTATGTCTGTGTGAGCGATAGTGTAAATGGAGTTATAAAAAAAATGAAGCATGGTTTCTATTGAGTGTTACAATTTTCATTACAAGCGCTCCAAGAACGGTCATGTGTTACAGCATAAAGTTACATGCTGACGTGTGCGGATATATGTGGTAAAGCAAATTGTAACATAAATTCCACAGAGAGTGTATGTTTTAGAGGTGATTAACCATACATGTAGCTGGGTCAATAGAGAAATTCCTAATGTTGAGGCACCATGACATCAGCAAGGACAAGAGCAAGGGGATGAGGTGTAGAGATACATGATTCTTGTAGGTGTATTTCTGAGGTCAAACATTAATTTCATAAACGAAATGTGAATATCTCATACTGAGATATTCATACAGTCCTTTGCATGTCCTTGTCGAAATGAAGGGTGTCAATTTGATGATACATGGTTTCAAAAAGGGTTTGCGTGAAATGTTACTTTTACATGGTTACTTCAACAATATTTCTATTGCGCTAAGTAGAATATAGGGGGTACACTTGCCGCATACCCACTGTCCTCGCAACTAAAGAACGTCGTACCTAGTTTTTGCACAAAAAGAATGGGAGGGCCACTTTTGCAATAAAATACCTATAACGTCCACAAAATGTACATAATACTTCTGAGGGCCACTGTTTAAAAAAAAAACTTCGGACGTCCACCGTGCCGAAAATCGTATGGGGAACGAAGTAATTCTCCGCATACCCACTTTCCACACCGGACAACGAAACACGCCAGTATTGAAACATGACCCCATTCACGGCTATCGCTGCTACGAAAGCTTGGTAGATGACACTGCCAGTAAACCAGCTTCACGATCCATTTCTAAAATGGATAAGCAGTTAAGACAAGAAATCAAAATGTAGAAGAAAAAATCAAACCAGCCGTTCGATGGAACGATCGAACGACATGTACGATGTTGAGGACTGATCTCTCTCTCTCTCTCTCTCTCTCTCTCTCTCTCTCTCTCTCTCTCTCTCTCTCTCTCTCTCTTCTTAAAACAACAAAGCATACTCGGGACAAAAAACAGGAAAAACTAGAAGAACATCATCTCTTTGCAAACATATTTTTTCTTCATCCGTCGATCGCATGATCTCGTCGACGGGGTCGACCTCGTCGGCCTTACCTTCGTTCTTCTGGCGTGCGATGAACCCTGCGATCGACCACGCGCATGGAATGCAGTTTCACAATCTTATCCCCTTCGCATGGTTTGTGCAAAGGGGATAAGATAGCGAGTTGGAGAACTCGTTTGCTCGTTCGCATAGCGAACGAGCGCAACAGTCCTCAATTAGGTCAGTTGGCACTAGGCCGGCAGGCCCATTCGATGACTTCTTCTCTTCCTCGTTTGCGTGACCAATGACCTCATCGTGTCGGCGTAGAAAACTCGGCGTCTATATTTACGACGTAAATATAAACATCGAATCGACGTCGACTTCATTTTCTTCTGTGTGGGAGAGATTTCACAGGTAAAAGTTAGGTGGAATTCGACTTTCGGTTCGACCGTTGTCTACCATTTGAAATGACAAAGCCGCGGAGCGTGTTTTAGACCACATCCAGAACGCGTACAGCATTTGTGACTTTTTTTGTGATTGTCTATGTTTACACTGAGAGAAACCATGTATTTGGTTTGACCATGAGAAATTCGAGGGCTGAATTTAGTCCAATGTTCAAATGAACGGGTTAAAGTGAACAAGACTGTTTCGCTCGTTCACGTTTTCAACGAGCGAAACAGGCCTTGTAAGGGTCTACAGGCGTATTTGAGGGTTTTTTTTCTCGTTCGCGTTGCGAACGAGCACGCAATGCCACCGTGGACATCCATGGTTGCGTGATTGTGATGTACACGAAAGACCAGCGGCCCATGTCCGGCGACGGAAAAAAAAAAGATTCTTAAGTGGATATAAATCACACCCCCAGTGTTTTACGTACCAAAAACGCGACTACTTGTCGGTTGAAATAGTTTTGTTACAAATTTGGTCACGTAAAACAACAATGAACATAGGACAAACTAAAATATGACATGAAACCAATGAAACTTAGAAAATCATACTTTGGATACCCACAGTCGTTGAACTAATTCGTTTGGAACCGGTGTAGCATGAATGTTTTCACAATAGTGGGTGCGCCATGCATGATCTCCGGCTGTTTGAAAAAAATGGGTATTGCACTTTTTTTTGTAAAGTGAGTACCATGTTTTAAATGTGCGAAAACTGGTCTGCAGAATATTCGGAGGCCCAAACAGTGGATATGGCGGAATTAGGCCGGAATAAAGGTGGTTCATAGTGATGAGGTACGGGAAAAAAGTCGACTTGTGTGTTGGGATAAATGGATGATTCCTATTATGCAAAATGTGTACTTCGATGAAAAGTGTCGAGTGTGTCGAGTACATACATACAATGCCAAGAATGAGAATGAGGCATAAATCAGGTCATCGGCGTTCGAACCGAGCGACGCATGTGAAGTCGCACAGTGAGTGGTGGATTTGAGGAGCTGCACTGAGAGGATGTGGGGCTTCAAGAATATTATGACGCTTTTTTATACAAGTCGAGCATCGTTGATAAGTCGACAGAACGATATCGGAACATTGATATGGTTCGTGATACTTCTATTGACCATTCTAGAAAGTGGTCAAAGTTGTTAGAAACATTTGGAACGCAATACCGGAGATCGGAGTAGTTGGCCAAAGCGCCCTCAGCTGAACGGCGTAAAAATCTTGAAGTCACCGCACAGTGGGCTATGAATTTACGAACAAAAATGCCCACTCGCAAGTTCTAGAGACTCATGTACGTCAAGGACATAACACTTTCCCCCTTTTAACCGCAACGTCCCGGTGCGATAGCGGACGTAGGCAGCTGACAACAAAAATAGCCGACGATCAGATGATCGACATCCCGAAGGTTGTCGTAGGGCTCCTAGCTATTGTGCATGGCGTCGTAGCCATGCCACATGACCAAATGCTTGGTCGTTTTTTCCACAGCGTCAATGTCCGAGGATATATTCAATCACGGAATTCATATCACCGTCCACTTGTATGGGAGGTGGAGGTGTGAAGTCTCTACTAGGGAAGTTTTGAATGGGGTTCTCATAGTGCTTGAGCTTGCTAATGTGGAAGACAAGGTTGAACATCATACTGCCAGGGAGACGAAGTCGATCAATGACTGGGGTTTGTATTTTCTTGATCTCAAACAGGCCTAACCATGGGGAGTTAAGCTTTGCAAAGTCCTATCCTTGGAGTTTCACCAAGCTTAGGAGGACGCAATCACCAGGACTAAACATGTCATCACGGTGATATCGATTGGCTGCCCGCTTCATAGCTCCTCACATCTTCGTGAGGGTTCGCCGTGTTTCCTCCCTAAAGCTTACAAAATCCCGATGGTGGATGCCGAATGCGAGGATATTACTCTGACTGTCCAATCCAGCCGGTGTGACGGGAATTTTTTCGTACACCACCTCGAAAGGTATTTTACCAGCAATGGTAGAAGTAGCGGAGTTGTCTGCGATTTTGGCAGTTGGCAGTTTTGTTGTCCAATCAGTGTCGTGTGGATTGCATAAAGTTTGAAGAAGTTGTTCCAGCGTTTGATTGGTTCACTTGGTTTGTCCATTGGTCAGAGGATGGAATGCAATTGATAGCTGGATCCGACTTCTGTAACGCGTCATCTGTTCGCACCAAAAACGGCTAGTGAAACTGTCTTCTCTGTCGCAGATGATGGTACGTGGCACTCTGTACATCTACACAACCTGATTTAGAAACTTCTGTGCTATTCCTTCTGTGGTGACGGCAGTCATCTTCGGGATGAAATGCGATGTTTTAGACAATTTGTCGATCACGACGAGGATGGCATCATATCCATCGGGAGTGGTAGGAAGTCTCATAATGAAATCCATGCTATTGTCAGCCCACGGTTCCGTCGGAACAGTTTGGGGCCGAAGTAGACCATGTGGCCGTGTGCGACGAGATGTTTGTCTCTGACAGGCGTCGCATGATTTACATAAGGCTACCACGTCGGTCTGTATGTTGTCCCACCAGTAGTATTTTGCTAGTCGTTTCAGCATCTTGTCCTCGCCAGAGTGTCCACCTGGATTGGTGTCATGGCATTCCTCCAATAGCATACGTCGTAATTCCTTGTCTGGAAAAAAAACGACCTGGCGAGTGAACTGTTGTCTTCAGTAGGGGTCGTTGAACCAAAACTTGGTTTTGTCGTACTTGCCGAACTCCTCGTAACCCTTCATGAACAACCTCGGTGCAGGCTAGATGGGTCTCGTTCAATGAGCAACGTACCGATCTCGGCAATAAAATCTGGTCACCGACTTAGAACATCCACCGGATTTGTTTTTCCACGCCAGTTCTCGATCTAATAGTCGAGGTTGGACTTGAGAAAGTCATCCATCAAGTTTGTCGACAGCGTCGATTTGTGACATGTACGTGACCGGTTGTTTTCCTTCGTCATTGTCTTGGAGGAGAACGGCTCCGATGGCTTGATTGGATGCATCGGGGCCATGATGTAGTCCACTGTTGCATCTGCCAATCATAAAGATGGTGTTGAGGTCAGAGTGTTTCTCAAATAGTTGAACGCTTCTCGATCGCTATCCCCCCAATTCCACTCCATGGATTTCCGGGTGAGATCAGAGAGAGGTGCTGACACCCCCTCATAGTCCTTTACAAATCGATGGTAGTAGTTGCAATAGCCCAAAAATATGTGGAGGTCCTGAACATTTGTGGGCATCGGCCAATTAACAACTGCCTCCACCTTTTGCAAGTCCATGGTGATCGGTCCACTGCCGATGATGTGGCCCAAAACTCGATCGAACATCAGCCAAAGTCACACTTTGAGATTTTTCCAACAAAAATCACACTTTGCAAAATCTCGAGAATATTTCAGAGATTTCTATTGTGCTCTTCCGGGGTACGGTTGTACACCAGGATATTGTTGAAATACACAACGACAAATTCATCAAGGTACTGGAAAAAAAGCGTTGTTCATCGTTGCCATAAAGATTAGGAGGGCATTCGTGAGTCCAAACGCATGACTGTGAACTCAAAGTTTCTGTATCTGGTGCGGAATGCTATCTTTTCAACGTCCTTATTACATACATGGATCTGATGATAGCCGCTGTATAGGTCAATCTTGCTGCAATTTTGAGCCCCTCGAAGTTGATCAAAAAGTTCATTTGCTCACGAGAGGGGATAATGATTCTTGATGGTAATGTCGTTCAACGCTCGGTAGTCCATGCACATCACCATCTCTCCTTTTTTATTTTTCATAAAAAGAACCGGTGTTTTGTAGGATGTCGTGGAGGGTGTACTCTGACCGAGTATCTCTTCCATTTGCTTCATGAGTCTGGTCAGCTCATGATCGCTTATCCAATAGGCTCCCTAAACCGTCGGTCTGTTGTCTGGCGTTTAGTCTATCTGATAGACGATGTTGCATTGTGGTGGTAACTCTTGGGATAGTTCATCGGGAAAAATCCTTTTGAACTCCTCGATGAGCTCAATGTGATCCTTCGGTACGGGTACAAAATTTTCATATGTGGAGGTTGTCGATGTCACCTCTGCTGACGTGCTTTCTTCTGCTTCCCTTGCTTCCACTTGTACCAGCCATGCTTGGACTCCATGTTTTAGGTATAGCTTGGCCACGTCTAGAGATATCGATTGGCGTTCTATGGCTACCACAACTTCCTCTACTTTGTCCACCTCTGCTGCTTCCCCTAACCGCCGTTGCATCGTGGGTTGCTTAACTAGAGGTAGTTGTAATGTTTTTGCTATTAATGTTGACGTACACTGCTCCGCTGCTCTAGTCAACCTGTAGATAATACCGGTACAGGAAATCTTGCCCAAAGATGATTTTGTGGTCACTCATTGAAAACGTTCTCCACACTATTACATCGTGTAGATTTTCAATTTCTTGTCGGAGTGGTTCGTGAAGTCAACGGATCTACAATCGTTCGTCAACTACTTTTCCTTCAAGTACAACTGATTTAGTCAGCGAACCCAACTTCTAAACCATGTTGCTGCTGAAAAAATTATGAGAAACCCCTCCGTCCAATAGTGCCGAAACCATTCTGAGACTGTGACAACCCCTCGATTGCACTCGTAACAGTATCGCCAGTTGGTCTTCCTCGTACCCCTCATCGAACTTTGTAATCTCTGGAACTTTCGTCTGTGGTAATGTGAGCCGCTCAAATGGGCGATCGGTCAACACAGGTCTTTTCGACTGGAGAGGAGCCTCGCCGTCTATTCCTGCCCTTTGCTGTTTCTCGAATTTTCACTCTTTTTCTGTAACTCCTCCTCCCCTTTTGGCTTGCACTTGTTGCTTTTGGTAGCCGCACGAGCTTTAACCCGGCTTTCTACACTTCCAATAGTGTGGTGGATCATGCTTATCGCCGACGTCAATTTCCACCGAAGATGAGGTCTCTGTCGACTACGACTTCCCTCCGCCTCAATAAGGATTATGTCCTTGAAGTCACCAAGCGATGTATTCCTACATATGAGCGTTGTAGTCAGCATTGTCGATCTGATTGGCTATTGTGATCATTTTCAGAAGGTCGTATTGGATGCTAAATATTGCAATTGCTCGTCGAATGTCTCGCTTGAGACCGTTGTTGTAGTAGAAACACAGTTCGTCAGGGACGAGGTCGCTATCAGTGATGATTTTGCACAAACGTCGGGTGTACTCTGTCACGTTGGACTACTGACGTAAACGTTGGATTCTGTACCATCCGTTAGACTTCCCGTTCAGGTTCCCAAAGTAGCGAGGGATGTGCACAGAAAAATAGACTTCCAATTTTCCGGTGGTACTTTTGCATGCCACGTCAAATTTATGTACTTGAGAGGTAGTACGCCTAAGGTCGACGATGTGAGAGCGGTCGCGAGAGCCGTTGAGATAGCTCCGCCGATCTTCTGCTGCCATTGGATGGTCTTTAGGTCGGACCACCAACTCAAAGCCGTGCCCCGCAAAAGCGAGGCCACGAGGCAATTTTATTTTTGCCGTTGTTGACCCCAAAACGGTGAAATACACCTACAAACTCATCAGGCACATCCTGACGGTCCCTTGGAGTTTGCCAGATCGAATGGCTCAAGGAGTGCCGGTCGAATCTGGGATTCACTTGAGAGTTACAAATTTCTCTCCGTGAGCACTGCTTCACGTGCACGAGAAACTCGAAGCTCCTCCATCGCCGAGTTGAGCTATTCAAGCAGATGGTTGTTGAGGCTCTTGAGTCCGGACAATTTTCTAGGACATATCTTTGTTGATTCGCGCTTGTCGGTCGGTACCTTCCATAGTGCCAAGTGTCGACCCAACGGGCTACTGCGGTGGCGAAGGTTTTGCTGAGCCGAAGGAGTCCGTCACCGGATTGGCCGTCGGGTTTGTCAGTGCTGCACCATTTGCAACGAAAGATGCTATTGCCGCCTGATTCGCCTAGAGAGCGTCATTGTTCGCGTGCTGCTGATCCGCCATCGCTCGAGTAATCGCCGAGGACTGTTGCTCGTCGCCGGGTGCGCTCGCTCCGTTGACCGTTGTTGTCGCGAAGTCTGTGATCTTCTGAATGGTGGAGATGCGTTGACTCCTCATCTGAGGTTGTCGCCAGGTGGTTAATGTGTTGGTTTCCCCTCTAGCACCGTTGTGCCGTGATACCAAGTGTTATGCCAAGTGGAACCCAGGTGGTTCACAGAGATGAGGTGTGGGACAAAAGACAATTGGGGTACTTGGACGAATCGGTCATTTGTATTAAGCAGAAAGTGTACTTCGATGACAATTGTCGAGTGCGTCGAGAAAATATATTCAGTGCCGAGAATAAGAATGAGGTATAAGTCGGGTCATCGGCGTTCGAGCCGAGCGATGCGTGCGAGGTCGTGCCGTGAGTAGTGGATTCAAGAAGCCCCACCAAGAAGTCGGGGGCCTTCGAGAATATCACGCCTTTTTATAAAAGTTGAGCGTTGTTGAGAAGTCGACCGAACGACATTGGAACATCGATATGGTTCTCGACACTTTGATCGGCCATTCTAGGAAGTGGTCGAAGTTGTAAGAAACTTTTGGAACAAAACACCGAAGATCAGGACAGTTGGCTAAAATGCCCTCAGCCAAACGGCGTAAAAATCGTGAAGTTGCTACCCGGTGGTCCATGAATGTAAGAACAGAAATGCCCAATTGCGAGTTCTAGGGACTCATGTACGTTAGGGAAGTAACAATGTCTGCACCAAGGAAACGGTCACACTCCCTTAAACAAACAGACGTATATGTTGGATAATTCTGAAATTTCAAATGACTCTAAGGCACTTCTTAACCTCGTTATTTTGATGAGGTTACAATCTTGTCCTAGTCGTAGAAATTATATACTTGGATGACATCTTATCCTCCCTCTTGAGGAATTTATTGAATTTTATTATTCTCAAATCGTATCGTATTCCTCATCTGAGAGCCTTCTTGTTGTTTCTTTATTTCCTTTGTTTCAAACCTCTAGAGAGTATGTCTGCATTTGTACTTGTTCTGATCTTGAATTTTTCCATTGTGGTGAGGTTTTAAAACGGGCACTACTCACGTGGTCATGTGGCCCCTTTATTAACACCGTTATGATAGGGTGCAAGTGCAAGGAATGAATGAGTCCATGCTCTTTCACCTTGTTTAGAAGGAACAATTGGCACATATGACTTCTTTATACTCTCATTCACAGCCTCATCGTCCTCTGAATAAAACATTTGGGTGAATTGGTCTGTTTATTTGTAAGAAGAAAGGAGTAAATATGAGATTCTTGAAATGTTGTAGTTTCATTTTTTTGCCTCATCGGACCATGTATCCCTTGGCATCAGAGAAGCTAGTTTATTTATCTGAATTCTTTCTTAATTCGAATACTAGTGAACGCATCCCATCCTCGAACATTTCCGTCATTGGTAACTCTTGTCGTGGACCGGGTCCAACCTTCTGGATTGGCATGGTGATGAGGTCTCCCTCCTGCCTCATTCAAGTACGACAGTAGAGGAAGGAAAGGATAAATGGTGGAGTGACCATATACCCACAGAATTTCCAATATCTATCGCGGTATGTACATTTCGCACATTAACCACGCCATATCCAACTGTGGGTTTTTTTCACTTCTTTATTAACGCCATAACCAACGAGAATGCAAAAGGGGGGGGGGGGTGACCATATACCCATCGATTTCTCGATAGATCCCCCATATCCAGGTATCGCTCTTTAACAACCCCATATCCATACGGCGAACACTTTATGTCTCCCATACCACGTGATCGGTGTTTTTCACCGCCATGTCCAGGTGCCGCGGAAAATGAACGCTAAGTCCAGTACTTTTTATTTTAACAACGATATATCCATCCGAATTCGACACTTGTACAGGCTTGTCGCAAACGGACCCGAGCCGTATTGGGAGTTATACAGTGCGCCGGCAACAGATTGCAATTTCACCTGAAAAGTAAACGACAATGGTACAGTTGAATTCGTCCAAAAACAGAAAAAGCCGTCCACTGTATTCGCGAGATGTAATGACATCATCCTGGTGTGGGGGGGGTTGTATTGCATATGGAATTATACTTTGGCTCGCCTCGATGCGAACCCACTTGTCTATGCCGTCAAACTTAGCAATGACATTGACATGAACGCCAAATACGGTCGAATAAGAAACTGTTGACGAACGCCGCTGACATGCACGATTGGTCCTTTCATCGTCCACCCCTGACTATAGCGATTGTTCGTTCCATGAGCAACCGCCACGCACATGACGGTTTGCTGCGTACTCTTGCTGACTGCGTGAAACGGCCCGAGTTGAACGTAAAAACCCACCGTTTTAACGGACGTTTTAGCGGTTGTTCGCGTTACCACCGCGATAGGGCTCCACTTGTGGACGTTGGACATGGACCGGATGGACGTAGAGCGGGGACTGCCACCGATGCTCGGTTGGGGTTGCTAAAATAGGTCTAGGGCATGCAGGCCCATGTTGAATGAGACATGAGCTCTGGGTGTGAGTGGGAGAAGTGCAGCGCCAAGATTTGGCTAAGTCTGGAACGAATGAGTTAAGAATCAAGGAGGGAGTACAATGAGCCCTACACTGAGCTTTTGTACTGGGGACTGGCGGCTAGCCCACCAGGCCCCGTCATCCCCGCCGCACCAAAAGGCACGGACGGGGAGTACACATGTCCCAGAACATGAAACCACAAACTGGAGGTCTCCCAAGGCACCGGAACAGGCAACCGTGTGCCTGGGTCTCGACCGATAGGAAAATATCAAATATACCCCAAACACAACCAGAATATACGGTGACACACTAGCATCACGGTCTAGCCNTCTGTCAAAAGGTCCCTAAGACTAGACCAATCAGTGCAGGGTCTCCCGAGGTATCGGCACAAACCACCGTGTACCCGGGTCTCGACCACAGAGAGAGTATACAACCTGTCAGAGGCAAAATGCAGTCAATCTTTGTGGGTCTCCCGGAGCACTGGCAGAAACATCAAGTGCCCGGGTCTCGACCACCGAGAAAACTCTACTAGAAACATATGGGGAAACTGAGCTGCTAGAGTGCACCATTCATGTCACAGAAGGAGTAATGTAGCCACCGGAGACCCATCAGCTCAAACTAGGAGACTCTCCCTAAGCAAGGCTACATGATAGCTCAAAGCCCATACACCAACACTCCCCCTGGGCTGCAAGAGCTGTCGACAAGGTACCAGCTGAGAAGATACAGATGCTCCCCCGTGATGAGAGAGTCCTGAGAACATGAACGCCAACACCAATGTGATAGGATGCATCTGCTCCCCCTGCATGCAGAAAGCTGTGAACCTATCCCCTGAAGATAACACTACATCTCCTCCTGGCTCAAACGATCCTGGGAGGAACAATCCAACAATGGACACACCTGACAGTAGCTGGAGATGTGAGTACGTCATCAAAGAGATGAGGATGAGGCTACAATGACTAACATGTACACAAATCTCTCACGCACTCTCTAAGGCCTGTCACTCACCACAAGGAAGCTGCCAGAGATCCCAACTAACAGGATCCCGGGTGTCACTCTCATCAGACTCAGAGGGTGCAGGAGTGGAGAAGACGCTGCCGAATGCTCCATGGTAGAGCGAGGAGAGAGAGGCTGATCCCCCCACATCTGGGAGGTGCCAGAGGTCCAAACTAGCAGACTCCAAAGTAGTACAGGTGGAGAGGATGGTGGTGGAAGATCCTGGAGTGGAGAGTGAAGACGGAGCTGGAGCTGTGTATGGAAAACTCACTCCTGCAGTCGGTACAGCAACTGCACACTCCAATGTGCGTAGATGCTCCTGTGCTACAACCAACTCACCCTGGAGAAGAGAGGCGCGCTCACGCATCTCGGCATGATCCTCCTGAGTCACTGTGCGAAGCTCAAACTCAACATCCTCGAGCACTGCCATTATCTCACTGTACGTGGTGGACAAGGAGTCAACCACTCTCAGGAGTACCATCACCTCCATCTCCGCTGCTCGAAGCTGAGTGGGTGCAGGTGCTGTGCCTCCTGAGGCAGAATGTCTCAAGGTGTCCAAGGACTGAGACAGAGGGTCAACTGAAGGACGTGGATGCTGGACAACCTCTGAGGTAGGAGGCGTGCAAGACTCAAAGGTGGAGAGAGATGGTCTAGGTGGAAAGGAGAAGGATGTGGGTGAGCTGAAGGATGTAGCAAGGCTGTCTGATGTGTCGTCGCTGCTCACTGCATCAGGATCCCCATCATGTGAGGTGTTGTCTGAGGGTGCTACGGAACTGGACTCGGAACCATCTGGGCTGTGTCCGCTACAACCCTTAGCAAGTATCTCGGCAAGCGTATCCTGTAGTGCACGCAACCACCCCTCTGCATCCCTCAGCTCGCACTCTCTAGACATCTGGATGTGATCGCTCCTCTCCATGTCTCCAATGAAGGTGTAACCTGGAAAATCCTCCGGTGGAGGGATGTCGCCGGACAATATCGCTCGAACGGTAGCGACGTACGTCTCCTGCTCACTGATCTGGGAACGAATATCATCCTCCTCAGCTCGGCATCTCAGACAGGAATGACTAGGTGCTGCCGACCTGGTGAAGGGCACTAACTCTGCAGTCACCACCATAGGTGGGCAAGACGCCGGCGCCCCCCCCAAGATGTCTCTACCAGCTGCTGCATGATCACTGACCAATGAGGGACAAACCAACATGGCTGATGCTGCCGATGCAGCTGAGGCTGCCGATGTGGCTGCTGCTGACGATGTAGCTGATGCTGCCGGTGGAGATGATGCTGCTGATGCAGCTGATGGTGCAGATGTTGCCGGTGCTGCCGATGTTGCCAGTGCTGCTGATGCAGCAGATGCTGCCGATGAAGCCGGTGGTGCAGATGCAGCTGGTGCTGATGATGCAGCTCATGCTACTGATGAAGCTGGTGCTGCCGATGTAGCGGACGGAACGGATGTAGTAGATGCACCTATCACAAGCACCGCCGTAGTACCTACTGCTACCAAGGGCGTCGATGCAGCTAGTGGGGTCAATGTAGCGGATGAGACCAACACTGAGGACAAAGCCAAGAGTCCAGAGGACGCTGATGCTGCAAAAACTGCGGATGCTGCAGATGATGTCGGTGCTCGCAATGGAGCGGATGCAGCAGATGGGGGCGATGCTGCAGCTGCTAGTGAAGACGCAGATGGAGCAGGAGGTGCTGCTGGTGCAGCAATCACAGCCGATGCAACTGGTCCTGTAAGTGAAGCAGGTGCTGTAGAAGAGGCTGATGAATCTGTGGATGCAATAGAGGATGCCGAGGCTGCGGCTGCTGGTGAAGAAGTAGATGGAGCAGGTGATGGTGCTAGTGTAGAGAGGACTGATGCTGCTGATCTTGGTAAGGATGTAGACGCTACAAGGGACGCACCTGCTGGCGGTGCAGCAGGTGGGGCAGCCGGTGCAGCGAGTGCAGCTGTACCAGCTGATGCAGCTGGTGTTGTAGACGATGCGGAAGGCGTGGATGTAGACGGTGTGGACATGTCTGCTGCTCCTACTGCTCCTAAAGCTGTAGAAGCTACAGAGGACACTGCTATAGGCGATGCAGCAGGTGGGGCAGCCGGTGCAGCGAGTGCAGCTGTACCAGTTGATGCAGCTGGTGCTGTAGACGATGCGGAAGGCGTGGATGTAGACGGTGTGGACGTGTCTGCTGCTGCTACTACTCCTAGAGCTGTAGAAGCTACAGAGGACACTGCTGTAGGCGATGCAGCAGGTGGGGCAGCCGGTGCAGCGAGTGCAGCTGTACCAGCTGATGCAGCTGGTGCTGTAGAGAATGCGGAAGGCGTGGATGTAGATGGTGTGGACATGTCTGCTGTTGCTACTGCTCCTAAAGCTGTAGAAGCTGCAGAGGACACTGCTGCAGGCGATGCAACAGGTGGGGCAGCCGGTGCAGCGAGTGCAGCTATACCAGCTGATGCAGCTGGTGCTGTAGGGAATGCGGAAGGCGTGGATGTAGACGGTGTGGACGTGTCTGATGCTGCTACTGCTCCTCTACCAGATGTAGTACTAGGTGCTCCTGCTCCATCCTCGGTGCTCACTGGCGTAGTCGACGTCGAAGTGGACGGATGCACACACCCCCCCTCAACCGGTGCAACGACAGAAGCCGGTGGAGATGAAGACGTGCGGGAGACGAGACAAATGGGACGCGCTGGACGACGATGACGTCGTCGAGAAGGAGGCGGACTGGGATCGGGCATGACACCAGTGGAGCAAAGGATTGAGAGAATGGCTGCAGACTGAGACGGAAGGTCCAATGTAGCTGGGGAAGCTCGCTCGGAAGAAGAGGAGGAAGAGGAGGACGATGGTGTACAGGAAGAGTCAACCGGATGGGTGAAGAGATGGTCCCTGATCTGCTGCATCAGCTGTCGCAAACTCTGGAGCTCGGTGTGCAGGATAGCAATATCGCCGATGGGATGGTCGGACGAATGAGGTAGGTCTGGCTGCTGTGGTGTGTGAGGGAACTCACGAGGCGGGAGCCAGGGTGGATGCCACCCACTGGGACGCAGGTGACACTGGCGCCAGCCGTGGCGTCCATCGCCACAGAAGTGGCAGGCAAACCCATGAAGAGTGGGATCCTGTCGTGGAAGAAGAGGGCGACTCCTATGAGAGTCATGGTGGTGAGAATGGAGAATGTCGCGTCCCGGTGGCGTAACGACGAACCATGGGAGCGGCTGGAGAGCAGCATCACTGAGAGGTGGTGCTGGCGGCCACACATCAACCCCTCATGGCAAGGGAGGATGCGGATGAGCGTGAAGAACTCCCTGTCGCGGTGGCGCCGAGAAGGACCATGGAGAAGGCTGACCAGAGGGTGGAGGTGGTCCGGACACCAAGCCGTCAGGCTGGTGGAATGCGGAGGCGTGTAGAGCGCTGGCTCCGGTCAGAGCAGAAGCTGACCACAGAGGAGGCTGTCCCGTGGACCCATGAGAGGGTGATGTCCACGTCAATGCACCAGGAGGCTG
>SZWC01016003.1:0-32758 GCA_023375785.1 Penium margaritaceum
GTGTGTGTGTGTGTGTGTGTGTGTGTGTGTGTGTGTGTGTGTGTTCGATCATTTCGACACTTGTCATCGAAGTATACTTACCACTAATTATAAATTGCTCAAGTGCCCCAAATACTAAATTGTGTTCTGCCTCGTAACTCCGATCTGCTCACCATCTACCCTCCATTCGGCATAATGCTTGGTATCCAAGCACAGCGGTCCTAAAGAGGCATCTGACAACTTTACCCATCCTGAGGACTACCTCACACAAGCCGTTAGCACATCTCGCACGTCAAGACTTTGTAGACTTTGTGACTATGACGTGAGGCAAGCAAGCGCTACCGACGACCAGTAATGGTTCTTTGGTGACAGCTTCGACGATGGAGGAGCAGAACGTGCCGATGCACGCAAATCCTAAAGTGATAGCGAATGCTAGCGTGGCAGGCTATGTGGCAGCTGGAACAACACCTACGACTTCGACGACCAATCTGGCCGTGGACCCAACAGCGGTAAACCAGCTGTCCCTACCAACAGCCTCGACGACGACAACAGGAGCGACCGGTGGCATTGGACGATAGGCGCGAATCAACAAGGAACTAGCAAACCAAATCTCTGCGCTCGAGGGAATCAATAGCCATCTGCTCCAACAACTCAACATCGCGACGGAAGCTCTTCACAACGCAAGCGCACAGGAAGCGGTGCTTGTCGAGAGAAATTCTCCAGCCTCGAGCGAACCCAAAATTCTTCCGGCTCCACCGGAACCATTAGATCATGCAAACTCAAAAGGATCGATAGTTCGGATGTGGCTTACGAGTTTGGAAGTGTATTTCACTACATTGGGTTCAACGACGATTAAAAGAAAGTTGACCTCGCGGCCGCGCTTTTTTCAACAAGAGAGCAGCGGGGTATCATCAACGGCTAACAGCGCCCGTCTCATATCGCCGACCGTAGGCGTTCTACCCTTGGAGCAGATCAACCCACAGTGGCAAGACGCGCTGATGCCACCAACCGAATGGAATGATCTCTCACGTGCAATGCTCTCATGCTTTGGTTGACTGGACAAAAAATCTGACGCACGGTACAAACTCCAATGTCTCTTTCAGCAGTCCAGCATGGCAGAGTTCACATGGAGATTCTGTGATATCATCACTGGAGCAGACATTGCCCTCGACGAACTCTGTTTTCACTACAACGACGACCTCAAGTGAGACATCCGGTGAGCAATCACCATTTTTGGCATCCAAAACGACTTGTTGCAGATGATCACAGTAGCAAAAAGGATCGACAACGCCGGCTATAACGCTCGGATCCAGGAATCCTAAGGCTGGCAACCTCCATACCACAATTATCGTGGAAACAGTAAAAACTAGTTGGCGGACTCCTCGACTCCGATGGAAATGGACGCCGTTGATCAGCAAGATACGCGAAACTGCTACAACTACGGAAACGTTGGGCACATATCTTGCAATTGCTGGTGCAAGCAGCAGGCCAAAAAGGGGATAAAATGGCAGAAAAAAGAGTGAAGAAAGAGCAAAGGGCATGATTGAAAGGCGTAACTATTTTCCCAATGGAGCCACCTACACCAAACGATCGCCCATATCAACGGCCTACGTCGCCATAGAGGGTTTTTGAGACCACAAAGTTTGACGAGGGGTACGGAACGACCAAGCAACGATACTGCTAAAATTTCAATCTTGAGGATGCAAAAGTCGCATAACGGTACGTACACTATTAGATGGAGGAGATTTGCACAGCTTGGTGAGCAACGACATGGTTCGGAAATTCGGTTTGCAGACCAAACTAGGGATGTTTGAAGGGAAACCCGTCGACAGGATATTACAAATACGGAGACTCCGAAACCACTATGACTAAACCACTATGGGAGATCTACGGGATGTAACATTCTGGAGGACTTATCTAATGAGTGATCACAAAATCATCCTCGGATGAGATTTCCTATACCAGCACAATTTGCAGGCCGACTGGAACAGCGACGATGTCTATCTGAGAATCAACAGCGTCAAATGAAAACTTTTGAGTATGGGACGGAAGCCGACAGCGGAAGCAGTAGAGGTGGAAGCAGCAAAGGAAGCCGTAGTAGCCAAGAAGCGACAACCTGAGCAGCCGATATCCCTGAACATGGCCAAGTACTACATACGACGAGGAGATCGTACGTGGCTTGTACATCTCGAGCCAATGGAAGAAGAAGAAGTAGCAGTAGCTGACTCACCATCGGCCTCATCAGCCTCATCAGCATCAACAAAGTTTGTGATGGTACCCAAACTGTTCGCACCACTCATCTAGGAGTTTGCAAACGTCTTCCCTGACAAACTCCCGAGAACCCTACCTCCTCAACGAGACATCGACCATCGCATTGAACTGAAGCCTGGAAGCAGACCTACAGTTCGAAGAGCCTGTCGGATGAGTGATCACGAGCTGACCTAGCTAAAAAAGCAACTCTACGAGATGTTTGGTCAGGGATTCATCCGCACATAAACATCACCATACGCTGCACCAATACTATTCATAAAAAAAATAAAACTGGTGAGATGCAGATGTGCATAGATTATCGGGTGTTGAACAACCCATACCATCAAGACCGCTACCTTCTTCCCCGAGCTGATGTGCTTTGTGACCAACTCCGAGAGGCGCAAGTTTTGAGCAAAATTGACTGACGCAGCGGATATCACCAGATACGTGTGGCAGATGCTGACATCGAGAGGACGGCATTCCGAACTCGCTACGGGCATCTTGATTTCATGGTCATGCCGTTTGGACTAACGAATGCCCTGGAAACGTTCATGGCGGCAATGAACAGCATTTTCCGACCATACCTGGATGATTTTGTCACGATGTACCTTGAAAAAATTCTGGTGTACAGCCGCACCATGGAGGAGCACAATGGAAATCTTTGAAAGGTTGTCAAATGTTTACAAAGAGAGAAATATTTTGGAAAACTCTCAAAGTGCGACTTCGGTCACCAATCGATTGAGTTTTTGGGCCACGTCATCAACGGTGCACGAATCACTATGGATCTAAAAAAATTGGCAGTAATCGCTGATTGGCTGACGCCGACCAACGTTTGAGAGATTCAAGGTTTCCTCGGAAATTACGACCAGTAAATCGTACGGGATTACGTTGGGTGTCAGCACCTCTGACCTCACTCGAAAAGAAAACGAGTGGCGGTGGAGATATAGCAAACAAGAAGCGTTCACCGCTTTGCGGAATGCTCTAACTTTGGCACCAACCATACGATTAACTGATACGATGGTCGACTACACCATGGCCACAGATGCGTCAGACCGAGCCATTGGCAATGTCCTCATGCAAGACCACGCAACCGCGAGCAATCGGTCGCCTACATGTCTCAAAAACCGTGAGGACCGGAACTCAACTACACCGTACATGAGAAAGAAATGATGGCGGTCGTACATGCATTCAAGACATGGTGGATTTACCTGGAGTGCCGCCGATGCATCGTATGCACCGACCACCATGCGTTTAAATATCTGAAAATACAGCTGAATCTTACTCGACGTCAAATCTGATGGATGGGGTTCCTTGAATCCAGGTTCTACTACGACATCGAGTGTCGAACAGGCAAAATCAATCTGGCGGATGCACTCAGTCACCCAACAGGTTTAATGAATGACGTGGCAACGCTACAACTGCAGCGAGACCCATATCTCGAGCGGCTGCTCGCACGAGGCTATGACCAGCACGGGGGATATGACAAGGCGAAATTCTGGTATGATGCGCATTACTAGCGACGGAGATTCACTCGCCAGGTGGTCGTTCCCCCGAACGACGAACTTCACCTTATGCTGCTCGAAGAGTGCCACGACACAGGACCTGGTGGATACTTCAGAGAAGACAAGACGCAGAAGAAGCTGGAAAAAAACTATTGGTGGGACAAGATGCAGTCAGACGTAGCCAACTTTTGCAAAACCTGTGACACGTGTTAGCGACAAAAATCCCATTGCACACAGCCACCCGGACTCTTGCAACCGCTTCCTATTCCGATGCAACCGTAGGCCGTCATCTCCATGGACTTTGTCACAGGATTACCAGTCACACCCGAGGGATATGACGCAATCCTTGTAGTCCTCAACATGTTTTCCAAAATATCCCACTTCATCCCGACAACGACCACTGTCATCACCGAGGAAACAACACAACTATTTCTAAACAACATCATACGGCTACACGACGTACTAAGAACCATCACAAGTGACAGAGACGGTCCATTCACTAGCCATTTTTGGCGCGAACTGATGACTTGCTACGACAGCAGAATTCAACTTCCAACGGCATTTCATTTGCAAACCGATGGTCAAATCGAGCGAACCAATCAGATGCTTGAACAAATTCTCTGAACACTATCTGCACCTCATGGGACGAATTGGGCACAAAAACTACCGACCTCCAAAATCGCATGTAATTCGGCAATTTCCACCGCGATGGGTAAAACTCCATTTGAAGTGGTGTATGGCAAACTTGCCGCCACACCAACCCGACTACAAAGTCCTAACAATAGCCCCGAAGTCGACAATCAACGCCAAAACTTCTCCACTATCTATGAGGAAACACGGCAGACACTCGCAAAGACACAAGCAGCAATGAAGCGAGCAGTAGACCAACATCATAGCGATGACGTGTTCGCTGCTGGCGACAAGGTCCTTCTCAGATCAACGAACATCAAACTCTATAGAGCTGAAAATTCGAAGCTCAAACCCCGATGGTTGGGATTATTTGAGATCGAGCGCATGCAAACCCCAATGGTTGCGTGACTCAAATTCCCTGACACTATGCAAGTTCATCCGATGTTCTATGTTAACAGACTTAAGCACTACCGAGACCCTAGAGAGAACTTTTCTGGTAAATATGTACCATTCCCGCCTCTTTTCGAAGTGGACAAAGACACAGTACGTCATCCAAGACATCCTTGGCCATCAACGACGAGGCAAAACAACAGAATATTGTAGTAAGTGGCACAGCTACGATGCCACGCACAACAGCTTGGGAACCATACGACAACCTCCGAGACGTCGATCACTTAGACAACAGCTATAATCGTTGTCACCAGGCCACATCTATACGTGCGTCGGGATATCGTAGCTAAAAGGGAAGAAGTGTTGCGTACCAGATGTACACGAGTCCCTAATCTTGCCGAGTGGGAAAATCTGTTATTACACAAATAGCCCATCGCATCGCAATACCGCGATATTCACTACGACGGTTGAGGACAAACTGGCCAACCGCCCCCGCCCTCAGTCAATCTTCCCGAACCTTGTGACAACTTAGACCACTTTCGCAAATCCACGACAGAAGTATCACGTCCTTTTGGTCGACTTCTCGATCCATTGAGACAAATCTAGATTTATAAAGATGCATCCCGCATCTTCCCTGTCGATTATCGAAGACCCCCGACTTCTTGGCGGACCTTCTTGAATCCAACCACTCACGACGCAACTCCACATGTGTCGCTCAACAAACGACCCGACGACCTCGACTATGCTTCATTTGTAACTTGAAACTTGTATGTGTGTGTGTGTGTGTGTGTGTGTGTGTGTGTGTGTGTGTGTTTGTGTGTGTGTGTGTGTGTCTGCATGTGTGTAGTTGTGTGTGTGTGTGTGTGTATGTGTGTGTATGTGTATGGTGTGTGGGGTGTGTGTTTGTGTGTGTGTGTGTGTGTCTGCATGTGTGTAGTTGTGTGTGTGTGTGTGTGTGTGTGTGTGTGTGTGTGTGTGTGTTTGTGTGTGTATTCAATCATTTTGACTCTTGTCATTGAAGTACAATCACCGTGAATTATAAATTACTCAAGTGCCCCAAATACTAACTCGTGTTCTACCTCACAACTCCTACATGTTCACCATCTACGCTCCGTTCGGCATCCTAGTGAGAGAATGTTACGTACCAGATGTACACGAGTCCCTAATCTTTTCCTGTGGACATTTCTGTTATTATAATAACAGCCCATCGCTTCGCAAGAACCACGATATTCACTCCCACAAACTGGCCAACTGCCCCTCCCTTAGTGGATATTCCCAAACCTATCGACAGCTTCGACCACCCTCGCAAACATACAAATAGAAGTATGACGACCTTTCGTTAAACTTCTCGACGCACCGAGACGAATCTAGATTTATGAAGATGCATCTTGCATCTTCACCGTCAATTCTCGAAGACCCCCGACCTCTCGGCGGAATTTCTTGAATCCAACCACTCACGACACGACTCCGCACGCGTTGCTCGACAATCGACCCAACGACCTTGACAATGCCTCATTTGTAACTCGGCATATACATATATATATATTTATATTTATATATGTGTTTGATCATTTCGACACTTGTCATTAAAGTACACTTACCACTAACTAAAAATTGTTCTAGTGTCCCAAATTCAAAATCGTGCTCTGCCTTGCAACTTCTCCGTGTTCATCGTCTATGCTCCGTTCGGCATAACACTTGGTATCAGAGTGTAGCGGTACAAGAGAGGCATCCGACTACTTTATCCATCCGGATGACTACCTCGCACACGCCGTCAGTGCATCTCACACGTCAAGACTTCACAGACTTCGCGACTATGATGTGAGGCCAGTGAGAGTAACCGACGACTAGTAGCGGGACTTTGGCAATGGAGGAGTAGAACATGCCGGTGCACGTGAACCCTGAAACGGCAACAAATTTTGGTGTGGCAGGCTTTGCGGTAGCTGGGACAATCCCTATGGCTTTGGTGACCAATCCGGTCACGGACCCAACGGCAAAAAACCAGCTGCCCCAACCGACGGCCTCGACAACGACAACAGGGACGAAAGGTAGCACTGGACGACAGGCGCAGATCAACGAGAAATTGGCAAACCAGATCCTCGCACTTCAGGGCATCAACAAATACCTGCTCCAACAACTAAACGTCGCGATAGAGGTGAGAAGATGTGTACAAGCTTCCTAGTGACACACCTGCTGGCTAGGCGTCAGTGCCCCGTCAGACGGTGACAACAGTCACAGGTCGTACACACGAAGGCAAGGGTCTGGCTAGGAGACACAAGTCAGATTGTCATAATGCTTCAATAGCATTTGCAGAGAGAAATGACAAATGACAGGTCCATGGCATAAGTACCTGCCGCGGCGCACGGCGGGTGTCGCACGCGGCAGCACAAGGTCTGTCCTTAAACCGGCCTAAAACCACTGTTTTGGTCGTAACTCAGCGTAGACATGCCAGAACGCTACGTCATCTGAACCTAGACGTGCAAAATCACAAGCCGGACGCTAAGACTAGTCATATGCATATATCCGACATCAAACGGTGGATACACAATGAAAAAACATGCAAATCAGGCCCACGGCCAGTCTACCGATAAACTCCTACGTGCTGCAGAAAAAGTGCACCAGGTCCCTGGCAGCGTCCAGAGCTCTGGGACGGTCGTCGGTCAGCTCCAAGCTGGTAGTCCCCCACCAGACGATGCACCGGTACCACCTCGGTCCGCATCAGGGATCTGCACGGGCATGGACACGGCCGAGTGGTCACAGTAAACTGTACAGGTCGACAGGAACGTCACAAATCACAACACTCCCCCATGACCCGATGGTACTCATGTCCATACACGTGCAGCACCGAAATGAGTATAACAATGAGTGCAAAAACAGTTGTGACAAAGACAAAGACACACCCCACACTCAACCACTCTCAGGCAAGGGGCGAAGCCCAACAGAACGAATGGCCACCAGAAACTTCTCGTGTGCTAGTGCCTTCATCAAGAAGTCAGCACGCTACATGTCAGTGCCAACTCATATGACGGAGATCACATGTCGCTCCACCAGATCACGCAGAAAGTGATGCTCAACCGCAGTGTGCTTCGTACGAGCATGAAAGACACCAGAGTTTTCCGCAATGGCAAGAGCTCTCTGGTTTTCACAACGAAGCACAATGGCAGGTACTGACTGACCCAGCTCACTGAACAGGGGCTACAGCCACACTGCCTTAGCAGCCCCTGCACCCAAAGCAACATACTCTGCCTTTGACGAGCTACGTGCAATGCAGCCCTACTTCCCGCTGCGCCATGCCACAGCAGTACCACCGAGCAAAAATACGTAACCGGTGTGACTGCGTCCATATGGACTCCAGGCCCAGTTGCTGTTAGTGTAGCCGTCAAGAACCACCGAACACGGAGCCGCAGCAGTGGCAGCTGCAGTGAGAGCCACAGCTAAAGCCACGGTCTTGGGAGGACCCACCAATCCACGGTGACCCGCCGCAGCAGATTGCAGCAGCGGAGACACCCTTGCAACCGCATCACCACACCACTACCACGGGGCAGCCAAGGGTTTTCCAACCCCCTCCAGCAGCATTTGAGGCATGAGAGGTTGAGAAGGGGTCTGTGAAGGGTCCCAGAAGCTTCACTCAGGTCCCACAGACCACCCTCCCCGGACGCGAGACAATGAAAGTGTCCCATTTGACCACCACTTTTGGCGTGTAAGAGCTTGTTAGAAAGCTCTTGCAAAACCCTAACCATCGCTACCACTCCCGCCTCATTTCATGCCCTGAAGGCTCCAGAAAATGAAAAAACGCTCTCAAATCTAGATATTTTTCGGATTTTGGGCAGAAAAGAAAACGGTGATGTTTTTGACTTTTTGAAGGATTTTTTTCACAAAACCACCGCCACTACATTCATAATCCTTTGGCGCATAATTGCTCCAAATTTCGCCTCATTTGGACAACCTTCATGCTGACGTCATCATCGTGAGTAATGACATCACCGCCAACACTTAGCCATTTTTTTTGGCTGAAACACCATTGTTTTCAGCGTTGCAAATCCTCAAGAAACACTGACAGTTCTGCAGAACTGTCAGAAGAAATTTGGCTAAGTGTTGGTGGTGATGTCAACACTCACGATGATGACGTCAGGCTCCACAGGTCCATACTGAGCGTTGACATGGCTCCAACCGGTGACAAGGGCAAAGGACCACCAGATCCCTCTTCCACCTCCTCAGGGGTCATGAGGCCTCACTCGCAGGCCATTGTGGACCTGCGTAGTCAACAGGATGAGATTCGACGTCACCAGCAGCAACAGACTAATACCATCCGTGCGCTTACTGATCTTATTCGTGGCCAGTCCACAGCCCCACAGCAGATATCCGGGGGAGTCGGCGGTGCCATACCTTGTGCACAACAGTCAGCATCTACACCGAGGATAGCAGCTGGATAGGACCTGCCACTTTTCGATCCTTTGGAGGAGGACCCTGATATGCCAGGCATGGTGGATGACACCCTTGAGAGGGAGATTCGCGAGCTTCAGGAGCGTCTTCGCCAGCTTCAGGCACGTTCCCGCTCCCTGTTCCCGGAGATCCGACCCTCGCCTGATCTTAACTTGGTGACTTTCCTCGTCCCGGTGTCTTCCCCATCCCTTGAACCTCCCAGCCTGTGGTTACCCTTCCCACGGAGCGGCAACCCAAGGACTTCAAGACACCGCCACCACACTATGTCAGCGAGAACGGCTTTGACGCTGGGAGACTCTCTTCTAGGTCTGGGCCACTTTAGAGGGGGGATGGCCCTACTATCACAGTCCGTACGAGGTTATGGACCGCGCTCAGGTGCTGACAGTGGCTCGGGTGATGCGCGGACTCCTTTACGCCATGCCGCGACAGACTGTCGTGGACTTTCGCCCTTTCCTTGGAGAGGCCAGCACGGGCGTGGGTGCTGATCCACGTGGAGGCTGGGACCTGGCACTATCCCTGCTTGCTGCAGAGGCGCATGCCACCCGCGTGGCTCACATTCGTACTTTCCACTCCCTTTGTCAGAAACGTGCCGAGTCCACAGCTGATTACTGGCGATGTGGCATGCGCATCTACACGCGCCTTTGGACTTCAAGAGGCACACAACTCTGGACGCTTTGCACGATCATGATTGGAGTCCGCCTTGAGCACGAAGACATCTTCTCGGGGCACAGCAACGCTGTGCTTGAGCCCTTATCCACCTCCCTTCAGCTTCTTCCTTGGGCGCATCAGCTCTTTCTCTAGATGACTTCCGCCCGCGAGGTAGCCGTGGCCCACCAGGAGAGTTCCCTTGCTGCAGTGGCCATTGCGTCGCTGCCGACGCCCCTCTTACAGACCACTTCTTCATCCTCTAGCACACCCTCCTGTTCCCTTTCCACCCCAGCTACCCCGACTCAGATGCAGGGTGTGATAGCCATGGCACAAGGAAAGAAGGGTAAGAAGAAACATGGTTCAGACCAGCATCAGTCGCAGTAACAGCAGCAGTCCTCAGGCGGTAGCAGTGGACGTGCTGTCCACTGTTACAACTCTGGAGGCGCTCATCGCTAGACCAAGTGCCAGCAACCACTTGACTGGGAGCGGATCACTCGTGGTCTTCAGGCTGCACACACGCAGCGGGCTGCGTCGAGGAGCACAGCCTCCGGACGTGCGGTGACCACGACTGCAGCTGTTCCCGCTTCCTCACCAGCGAGTAGTGGCGACCCGGACCCGCGTGACCAAACTATCGCCGAGCTCCATCATCTTTTGGTACTTCGCTTTCAGGGAGGTGCGGGTGTGTTGTCACAACCGGGTGGTTCACAGACTGTTTGTTTGTCTGTTCTCGTCGCTCGTGATGACTCGTGTGGGGGGATGCAGCTGGCATGTGATGACGATGGGCCTGACAGTACCGATTGTATTCATGAGTCGCACCTCTTTGCCCTTCGTCGTTCGTCCTCACCTGTTGCTTAGCGCTCGTCTGAGGCCGAGTGATCCATTTCCCGTTGTACAGTGACATCCTCCGGTCGTGATCCCGGTGGTACTTGGATCATTGATTCTGGTGCCACCCATCACATGACCTGTCGTCGTAGTGACTTTGTTCTGCTTGGTCCTGTTGCGTGTGTTTGCTCCGTTCGCACAGGATCTGGTCAGTCCTTGTCGGTCCAAGGTGTTGGGGTTGTGTGATTTGATGGTCCACCTGACCCCCTGTATCTTTCCAAGGTGCTTTTAGTGCATGACCTTGAGCTCAGCTTGCTTTCTGTGCGTGCCTGCACATTGATGGGACTCTCTGTGGAGCACACTGGACACTCCGTGACTGAGACAGCTATTGATACTCATACCATTGTTCTTCGTACCTTTGTTGTGGATGACCTGTATCGTGTCTCTCGGATTTCTCCTCCTTGCTCTTCCTCCCCTACTGTTAGAGTGTTTGTCACTGGCATTCTGTCTGCTGAGCACCAAAAAGTGCTGCATCGTCGCTTGTGTCATGTGGGCTCCAACACTGTGTCGAAGCTCATTCGGACACAGCCCGCACTCGGTCTTGATGCGGCTTCTTTCGAGAAGTCGCCCAAGACCGATTGCCTGTTATGCGCTCAGGGTAAGATGCATCGTTGCACCTACCCTGACTCCCGTTCTTGCACACTTAGCTCTCTCGAGTTGGTCCATTCGGACCTTCTTGGTCCTCTTCCTGTCGAGACTCTATCCGATCGGGACAGATACGTCCTGACCCTGACTGTTGACTTCACCCGGATGTGGTGGGTTTATAGCCTGCACCAAAAGAGTGATGCTGCTCTCGCTGTTCGCCTCTGGCTAGTGATGGCTAAGCGTCAGTCTTGTCACACGTTGCACACCTTCCGTTCGGATCGCGGCGGCGAGTTTCTTGGTGAGATGGACAATTTCTTCGTCGAGCACGGGGTTTTTCACCAGGTCTCCGCTCCTGCTACTCCTCAGGAGAACGGTGTCTCTGAGTGCTGGAACCACACCATGGAGGATGCGGTTTGCACTATGCGGTCTGAGTACGGTCTCTCGGAGTCCTTCGCCTGTGAAGGATTCACCTACATGACATGTGTCTAGAACCGCCTCCCGCACGGTCTCCTTCTGGACCACTTTAAACCGTACGAGCTGTGGTTTGGCCACGTGCTGACCTACATGTGGCTCGTGTCTGGGGATCCTTGGCTTCTGCATGGTACACCGAGGACCAGCAGGGGTCCAAGGTCTCACTGTCCGGTCGTTTGTGTGCCTTGTAGGCATCTCCCCATGGTCGAAGGCCTGGCATTTTTGGGATCCCGCCTGTTGTCGCATCGTTGAGTCCAGCGACGCGCTCTTCTTTGAGTCTCTTACCTACCGTGATCTGACCTCGATCACGTCGCTGTCTGTCACGCACGTTCCTATGTGTGAGGCTTCTCGACGGATTGGGGAGTCTGAGCCTACGAGCACCTCTCACCCGGCTGATGTGTCCGTTCGAGCCCCCTCCACTTCTCGGTCTCTGGCTCTTGATGACCCTGCGATCATTTCTGTCGGTGCAGAGACCTCTCCAGCATAGCCGACTTCTACCCCTGTTCCCTCGCATCCCACAGGTACCCATGATTCTCTACCTGTGTCCGCCAGTACTCCTACCTCTGTGCGTGGTTTTGCCTTGCCTCCTGATCCTACTGTCACACCCCATCCTGAGCATCCTGAGCTCTGTGCGTGGTCCTCGCATTATGTCACCTACTGATTTGCCTCAGCCCTCACCAGCTGTGGCCGTGCCTGTCCCTGAGCCTGAGGTGAGCCCCTTGAACCCAGGTTACTCACGTGAGCCCGCCGGTCGTCTTCGACCATTGGTCTTCGGATTCTAGCGAGCGTCAGGTCCCGCATCTAGGCGCTCCATTCTTAGCATCGCGAGTGGTGATCCCGGCACAAAGGCCCTAGGCCTGAGTGTCCATACTGAGCACACAGAGGTACATCCAGCGTGTCCCGTAGGGCACGATCTCGTCACTCGCGAGTTTCATATCGCTTGTGATGCAGCAGCTGACCTTGTGGTCGTCAGACCTAGCACTAAGGCGTGTGTACTTGAAACTCAGAGCTCTCCCTCTATGGTGCCTGATCCGGGCACATTGAGGGAAGCTCTCTTATCAGAGGATGCTGATGCTTCACATGCTTCTTGCGAGAATGAGCTTCGTGCCATCCGAGAGTACAGAGTTAAAGTGCTAGTCGACCTTCCACCTAGGAGGAAGGCTATTCAGGTCAAGTGGGTGTTTCGCAAGAAAGTGAAGCTCGATGGCTCACTGGAATGCCACAAGGCTCGCTTGGTCGTCAAGGGGTACTCTCAGATCAAGGGCATTGATTACACTGACACCTTTACCCTTGTCGGCCGCATGACCTCAGCTCACGCTCTGTTCGGTGTAGTGGCTCAGCATGACTGGGAACTGCACCAGGTGGACGTGAACAATGCGTTTCTCCATGGCTCTCTGGATGAGGAGAGTTACGTGGCTTAGCCACCAGGCTTTGAGGACGGTTACAAGGTCTGGCGCTTGCACAAGTCCTTGTACGGCCTCAAGCAGTCTCCTTGGTGTTGGAACCAGGAGATCACTGGCACCCTGACTCCTGCGGGATCTGTACAGAGCGAGGCAGATCATCCGACGGACGCCTGAGTAGTTCACCGCCATCCTGGTCTATGTGGACGACCTTCTGATCGTGTCTCCTTCCATGAGGCTGTGAAAGAGGCCAAGGCGGTCCTCCAGACTGCCTATAGGATGAATGACCTTGGTCCTGCAGCGGTGTTTCTCGGCATGGAGATCGTCCGCGACCGCAGGCGTCAGACACTATTGCTTCATCAGGCCCGATACACACGTGTCGTGGGGGAGCACTTCAGTGACCTCCTTGGCGCAGTGCCCACGGCCTCCGCACCTCTCACACCTGATGGACAGGATGCCCTAAAGGTGGACGATCCCACACATCTGGGGGAGACAGTGGATATGACCTTGTACCTCTGCCTCATTGGACCTCTGATGTACGTGGCCATTAGCACACGCCCTGACATCGCCTTAGCTGTCAACCTCCTTGCACAGTTTTTGTAGGCTCCACGCTAGAGCCCTTCATGCAGCTGTGCGAGTGGTGTAGTACGTGGTCTCCACACCAGTGGAGACCACGTACTACACCGCGGTCGGCAATATGAGACGAGCACCGTTGGCCCCGCTGGTCTCCTGCTGCCGTTGGATGGTCTTTAGATCACACCACCAACTTAGTGCCACAAAAGCGCGGCCGCGAGGTCAATCTTTTTTTGTTCGTTGTTGACCCCAGCAGCGATGAAATACACCTCCAGACTCGTCAGCCACATCCAAACCATTGTTCCTTTGGAATTTATAGGATCAAAGGGTTCTGGTAGGGCCGCACATTTTGGGTTCGCTCAAGAGTTGTGTATTTCTCTCGACGAGCACCACCTCTCGTGCACTTGCGTTGCGAAGAGCCTCCATCGTGACGTTGAGCTTTTGGAGTAGATGGCAGGTGATTTTCTCGAGCGTAGAGATATGGTTTGCCAGTTCCTCATTGTTCCGCGCCTGTCGTCCATGGCCACCTATCGCTCCTGCTGTCCTCGTCAAGGTTGTTATTAGGGGAGGCTGGTTTACCACCATTGGGTCCACGAGCGGATTGGTTTTCAGAGCCGTAGGGGCTGATCCAGCTGCCGCATAGCCCGCTACGTCGGCATTTGCTGCCGCTTCAGGGTTCGCGTGCATAGGCATGTTCTGCTCCTTAATCGCCAAAGTTGTCGCCGAAGACCCGCTGCTGGTCGTCAGGTGCCATTTATGACCAGTCACACCTAAGAAATACATTGACGTTACTGTGTACATCAGAAGTCCATACGCATAGGAAGGTTGTAAGAAACTTCTCTAGTTTATAGACAAAGTGTTTTAAGATCCCTGACAAGAAAACATTGAATTCATCTTTAAATTCCCATGTAATACGAAGGTTCAAGGAAGTTTCATAGAAATGTGATAAACACGGGATGGTTTTATAGAGCTTATCAGATTGTATGAAATGACTGACATAATCTGTACTCTATGACGGGAATGGTTTCGTTTGTCTCTTTTCTTTGCTACCCAAAATAGGATCAAAGTTGTAGGTCACCTACTGACAGCTAATGCTCGCTGTTTTCTCAGAACCATTTTCCATTTTCTCGCACATCAGTCAAGAGGCAAGAATCGAGAGCAACTGTCCAACTGTAGCCGACTGTATCTTGATCTTAAGAAAATAGGATCCTGTTCCAGCGATCTGAATGGAAAGTTTTTCAATATTACTGACATTAGATTCAATCTCAACACGAATGAATGGACGCTCTTCGTTCATAGACGTTCTTATTTTTCCTGTTTGTTGTAGAAGGAACTGATGAAAAGGGCAAACAACCTACGTACAGTTGTAAGAATTTACAACTTGAAACTGAAAAACTATGTTTAATCGTAGCATTGATCTTGGAATGGAGAGGATACCGTCGACTAAGTCCGACGGAAACTGAAGAACACCTCTTGAACACCCGTTGCAACGAGACATAATTCCCGAATGCGTACAATCAATGTTTCTAACGGTCTACGTGGGATTGAATGTGGGAGGAGAAATATATCACACTAGGCAAACCTGTTATGACACGTGCTTGGTTAACATCAGAGAACAGAACCTTGAATTTTCCTTACCGAGCTGGATCGATGAGTTTCCTCGTCGTTCCAGGTGGTGTTCACCGGTGAACAATTTTCTTGCTCAATCCATACATAGCTATGTTCATCGACCAATACAATGGTCCATTACATTCGTCGCTTTGGAGGGAGGCGGGGATAGGATGTGGGTGCCGACAACGGCGGAGCCAGCCCCCCCCTCCCCCCCCCCCAACAAGCGGAAATCAGTAAGGTGAATGTATCTGGCAGTGTACTGGGAGGATTGAAATGGAATTTCACAAATGGATTTTCGAAACAGAAGTTTTCTTGGAACCAAACCATACTGTACACTTGTGTCTGTGCTTTGCAATAAACCCAGATACATCAGTCAATACACTGCCCATACTTAGTAAGAAAGTGGCCAGGGGGGGGGGAGCTGGTTGTCGCTCGCCTTTGCTATCGCGCCACGCGGTATTATTGGTTTTGTACGGGCACCGTTCGCCTCACAAAGATGATTTCGATCCTCACGAACACAAACACACACAGCATAAACGTTATGTCAACTTCAACATGCTTCGTCCGTCTATAACGACACATGAATGGACGAAGCAAGAATGAGCGTTCAATTATTATTGTTCACCGGTGTACAATTTTCTCTTGTTTCTCATATTTCGGGAAGTTCACATTCCAATACATGCGCCAAATACACTTGCACTGTTTGGGGGGAGGAGTGTGATCCGACGAGGTCCAACCGATGTCTGTCGAGCCCCCCCCCCCCTCCCCAAATGCCGAAAGTGTATTAGGCGAATGTATGTGGAAGTGAATAGGAGGGGGGTGAACTACTATACACCAATGTATTTGACTGAAAGAAGTCACGGAGAAACTAAAAATCGATGTTCTTGCGCATGCACTTGTGAAATTTTAGAAATATCCCCCGGATACACCGTACGATACACTCACACAATACAATGTGGGGGATGGGGGGGGGGGGGGTCAAGCTTCGCTAGGTGAAACAGATGTACGAATGCCACAATCAGCCCCCAACAAGCGTGAATAATATTGGGTATATCAATTTTTTCAGAATAACGTTAAGACAACAACTATGCCAATACTTTAGAAGGAACTAGAATGGACACTTTTGTTATGGTTGTCATCTTCACAACATTTTAAAACGATTATTCTCCTATTCCACTTGAAGAATCTGGGTCTTACATAGTTTGAGAAAGAAAATCAAGATCAGAATTCTTCTATGCACCTTAATTTTCATCGGAGCCTCTGTCTTCTACATGTGACAATTCACTCCTCAAATACTGTATAAAATGCAGCTGAATGAGGGGAGGGTTAACTCAAAGCGCGGATGTATTAAATTTATAACATATGTACACTGAAATATCAGTGAACAAATGCATGCGTTCATACACCATACCTTCCTCGAATCTTCCTATCCATGCATATGTTAATACACTCAACAAACAGTGCATAAAAAATACATGATTAACCATACCTCTTAGGTGCGCTTGTTTGCTTCTCGTCGTAGTCGTGAATTCTGCGAAGTCTTGACGTGTAAGATGCGCTGAAGGCTTGTGCAAAGTAGTCTTCTGGATGGGTGAAGTAGCCGGATGCCTCTCCAGCACCATTGCACTCTAATACCAAGTGCTATGCGGAACGGAGCCTAGATGGTGAACAGGTAAAAGTTGCGAGGCAGAGCATGATTTAGAATTTGCAACACTTGAGCAATTTATAATTTGCAGTAAGTGTACTTTGATGAAAGTGTCAAAATGATTGAACATATATATACAAGTTTCCACTTACGAATGAGGTATAGTCGAGGTCGCTGGGTCGATCGTCGAGCGAAGCATGTGGAGTCGCATCGTGAGTGGTCAGATTCGAGAAGCTCCACCAAAAAGTTGGGGGGCTTCGAGGATGGACGGTGAAGATGTGATATGCTTCTTCAATAATCGAGATATGTTTCGATGCGTCAAGAAGTTGAATGAAAGGCCGTGATACTTCTATCACAGATTCTCAAAAGTGGTCAAAGTTGTCAGAAAGGTCAAGAAGGTTCATCGGACGGTGAGGGAAGTTAGCCGACTTGCCCTCGATCGTCGGAGTGAAAATTGAGATCTCGCCGCATGGTGGGCTATGTGTGTAATGACAGAAGTGCCCACTCGGAAAGAATAGGGCCTCGTGTACGCCTGGTATGTAACAATATGTGTTTGATCATTTTGACACTTGGCATCAAAGTACACTTATCCCTATGAATTACTCAAGTGTTGCAAATTCTCAAAACGTGTTTTGCCTCACAAATTTTACCTGTTCACCATCTATTCTCTGCTTGGAATAACACTTGGTTTCACAACGTAGCGGTGTTAGAGAGGCATCTAACTACTTCACCCATCTGGAGGAATACCTCGCACAAGTCGTCAGCGCATCTCGCACATCAAGTCTTCGCAGAATTTGCAGCTACGACGTGAAAGCAAGCGAGCACATCCGACGACCAGCAGCTAGTCTTCAGTGACGACTTCGATGATGGAGGAGCAGAGCGTGCCTAGGCACGCAAACCCTCAAGCGGTAACGAATGCTGGCGTGGCAGGCTATGTGGCAGCCGGATCAACCCCTATTGCTCCAACGACTAACCCGGTCGTGGATCCAGCAGCGGTAAACCAGCTGCCCCTACCAACAGCCTCGATGTTAGCAAAAAGACAACAGGTGGTACCGGACAACAGGCGCGGATTATCGAGGAGTTGGCGAACCATATCTCCGCGCTCGAGGGGATCAACAGCCATCTGCTGCAACAACTCAGTGTCGTGATGGAAGCTCTTCGCAACGCAAGTGCACAAGAGGTGGTGCTAGTCGAGAGAAACACCCAGCTCTCGAGCAAACTAAAAATTCGGCCGGCCCCACCAGAACCGTTCGATCCTGCAGCTTCCAAGGGACCGATGGCTTGGATGTGGTTGACGAGTTTGAAGGTTTACTTCACCGATGCTGGGGTCAACGACAATCAAAAGAAGATTGACCTTGCGGCCACACTTTTGCGTGACACGGCACTAAGCTGGTGGTCTGGTCTGAAGGCCATCCAACAGAAGCAAGAGATCAGCGCAACCTCATTGACGGCCAACGACGCCTGTCTCCTATCGCCGACTGCAGGCGTTCTACCCTTGGAGAAGATCAACCCGCAATGGCAAGACGCGCTGACACCACCAACCAACTGGAATGAGTTCTCGCACGCAATGCTTGCACGATTTGGATGATTGAATGAGAAGTCTGATGCTCAGTACAGACTCCAGTGTCTCCGTCAACAGTCCAGCGTGGCAGGGAATGTACGGAGATTCCGAAAGATCATCATGGGTACAAACATCGCTCCTCACGAGCTATGTTTTCACTTCAATAACGGCCTCAAATGAGACATCCTGTGAGCGATCACCATTTCCACATCCAAAAAAACTTACCACAGATGATCGCAGTAGCAGAAAGGATCGACAGCACCGACTACAACGCTCGGATCCAGGAATTCTGCGGCTGAAGACCTCCCAACCACAATTATTGTGGGAACGAAAAAATTCATTCGTGGGACTCCTCGACTCCGATGGAAGTGGACGCTGTCGACCGAAGATGTCAGGAATGCTTTCCTGGCGTGTCCTGAACTGCCTAAGTGTGCACGGCTTCTTAGTGCAAAGAGACTTCCAAGGGAGGTGTGTGCTTTGGGTCGCCACGACACCTAAGTGCAGAAATCTGGCAGAATACAGATTGCGGAAACTGAGAAAGGCTAAGAATCATTAATGGTTAATTATTTTGGTGAGATGAAATCAGATTCTTATAGCCTGTGATCTAAGCTTTCCAACGCATCCAAGCACGCCCAAAACGGAGCAGTGTAGCCCCTGCTACGCCCATCCAAGCAACCCTTGGTGGAGCCGCCTTTGGCTGCCGCCGACGTGAGTCGTCTCCGACACGAGCCGACGACGGCTCGAAGCGCCTTTCTTTCATTGACAAGTCAAGGGCGGCTCGACCTGGTCCAGAGGACCTCCCTGGTTGCTTCCTCTATGGCCTTGGGGTCTATGGAGCCAGTTGGAGCTGAACACGGACCACCGGCGGTGGAGTATCCCGTCACCCAGGACGGGTACCAGATTCCACCCGCCTCACCACCCGAACTTTGGGTAGGGTTAACTATCTCAATTCTCAACCAAATCGAGCAACTGAAAGCTCGAAATCGCATGGCAAAATCCAAGGAGTCCAAATCTGCAATCATATTGGACATCCAACCTATCTCTAGTGGTCGGATCAGGAAAACGGCAAACGGCAACCATGGTAGGGGCACTTTTTAACAGAAGAGATATGCACACCTACTATAACTGCGGAAAATTAGAGGCTTGCAACTGCTGAAGCAAACTGCAGGTGAGAAAGTCCCAAAAAATGAGTCCGGAAACAAAAATGGACAGGAGTGAAAGGCGCCACTCTTGTCCGTGAGGAGCAACCTGCACCGAACAATCGCCTATCTGAACAGCGTACGACACCGTAGAGGGATTGTGAGATCGCAAAGTTTGACGAGGGGTACGAGGAAGACCAACCGGTGATACTTCTAAAAGTGTAACCCCGAGGTTGCAAGAGTCATAGAACGGTACCGGCACTATTGGATGGAGGAAATTCTCAGAGTTCTGTAAGCAACGACATGGTTCACGAAATGGGTTTGCAAAACAAACCAGGGTTTTTGAAGGAAAAACCATTGACGGGGCATTGCAAATACGAAGACTCTGAGAACCATTATGACTACAAGTGGGAGATGTACGTGATGTAACAATCTGGAGGTCATGTCCAATGAGTGACTACAAAATCATTCTCAGACAATATTTATTGTACCAGGACAATGTGCACATTGATTGGAACAGCGGCGATGTCTACGTGGAAATCAATGGTGCCAAGCGACAACTTCCGCGCGTGGGGCGGAAGACGACATGGGAAGCAGCAGAGGTGGAAGCAGCAGAGGAAGCCAAAGCGACCAAGAAGGGACAACCTGTGGAGCCGACATCGCTCAATGTGGCCAAGTAGTACATACGACGAGAAGCTCATGCGTATCTCGTACATTTTGAGCCAATGGAGGAACCGCAACTGGCAATAACTGACTCACTGGCCTCATAGGCATCAACAAAGTTTGCGATGGTATCCAAAGAGTTTGTACCTCTCATTCAAGAGTTTACCTATGTTTTACCCGACAAACTCCAAGTATGCATACCACCTAAATGCGACATCGACCATCGCATCAAACTGAAACCAGGCAGTTTGAGGAGCCTATCAAATGAGAAAGCACGAGCTGACCAGGTTGAGAAAACAGCGTGACGAAATGATCGGTCAAGGGTTCACATGCCCATCCACGGCACCATACGCCACACCAGTACTGTTCGTGAAAAACAAAACTGGCAAAATGCGGATGTGCATGGACTACCTCGTGTTGAATGATGCTACCATCAAGAACTGCTACCCTCTTCCCATAGCTGATGAAATTTTTGACCAACTCCAAGGGGCTCGAACTTTCACCAAAATCAAGCTAGGCAGCGGTTAAACCAGATCCGCGTGGCAGATGCCCACATCGAGAAAAAGGCGTTTCGCACACGCTACCAGCATTTCGAGTTCACGGTCATGCCATTTGGGCTTACGAAGGCCCCAACGACGTCCATGGTGGCGATGAACAAAATTTTCTGCCAGTACCTCAATTTTTTTTGGTATATCTCAACAACATCCTGGTGTACAGCCGCACCCAGGAGGAGCACGATGGACATCTCCGAAAAGTTCTCAAATTTTTACAAAGATAATTTTTTTTACAGCTCTTGAAGTGAGACTTCAGTCGCCATTCGATCGAGTTTTTGGGTCACGTCATCAACGGCTGACATATCACTATGGATCTGAAAAACGTGGCAGCAGTTGCTGATTGGCCGACGCCGACCAACGTCCAAGATGTTCAGGTTTGTCTCGACTTCTACAATTACTACGGGCGTTTTTTTATGGGATTACGCCCGAGTGTCAGCGCCTCTCTTTGATCTCACTAAAAAAGAAAACGAGTGGCAGTGGGGAGATAGTGAACAAGAAGTGTTCACCGCTTTGCGGAACGCTCCGACTATGACGTTAGCCCTACAATTAGCCGATTCAATGATCGATTACGTCATGGCTACGGACGCTTTAGATCGAGCCATTGGCACGGTCCTCTTGCAAGACCATGGCAACGAAGAGCAACTGGTCGCATACATGTCGTGAAAAAATCAAGGAACGGAACTCAACTACGCTATACATGAGAAGGAGATGCTGGCAGTTGTACACGCATTCAACACGTGGCGGTGCTATCTTGAATGTCGCCGATGCGTCATACGCACCGACCATCATGCGCTGAAATATTTGAAGATGCAGGTGAACCTCAGTCGACGGCAAATCTGATGGACGGAGTTCCTCGAATCAGGGTTTGACTACGATATCGAGTACAGGCAAGGCAAAACCAACCCAGAAGACGGGCTTGGCTGCCGACCAGATCTGATGGCTCAGGCAGCAACACTACAGCTGCAGCGAGATCCGTATCTCAAGCAATTGTTCACACGAGGCTACAACCAGCATGGCAGATATGACAAGGCAAAGTTTTGGTACGACGCACCCTATAGGCGGCGACGATTCACTTGCCAAGTGGTCGTTCCCCTGAACGATGAACTCCGCCGCATGGTGCTCGAAGAATGCCACGAAACCAGTCCAGGTGGGCATTTTGTAGAAGACAAGACATTCAAGAAGCTGGTGAAACACTACTTGTGGGACAAGATGCAATCCTATGTGGCCAACTTTTGCGAATCCTGTGACACATGTCTGTGCTAAAAATCTCATCGCACACGGCCACTCGGACTTTTGCAACCACTCCCCATTCCAACAGAACCGTGGAGCAAAATCTCCATGGAATTCGTCACAAGATTACGAGTCACAACCGAGGGATATGACGCAATCCTCGTGGTTGTCGACAGGTTTTCTAAAATGTCTCACTTGATTCCGACGACGACCACCGTCACCATCGAAGGAACAACACGGCTGTTTTTTAACCACATCGCACAGCTAAACGGCGTGCCAAAACCCATCACAAGTGACAAAGATGGTTGATTTACATGCCGTTCTGGCACGAACTGATGACTCGCTATGATAGTCGGATCTAGCTTTCAACGACGTTTCACCCTCAAACCAACGGCCAAACCAAGTGGACCAATGAGAAGCTCAAAAAACTTATCCAAACATTATGTGAACCTCATGGAACGGAATGGGCACAAAAACTCCCTACTACCAAAACTGCATGGAATTTGCCAGTTTCCACAACAAGAGGTAAAACTCCATTCAAAGTGGTATATAGAAAACTTCTCGCCACACCAGCTGGACTACATAGCCAGAGCAACATTTCCGCGGTTGACTTCCGACGCCGCGAATTCTACACCATCTGGAAAGAAACACGGTAAACACTCACAAAGACACAACGGCAATGAAACAAACAGCCAACCGACATCACAGTGACGATGTGTTCGCTGCAGGCAAAAAAATTCTCCTCAGTTTGGCAAACATCAAGCTCCACGGAGCCGACTGTTTGAAGCTCAAGCCCCGATGGTTGGGCCCGTTTTTTTAGATTGAGTACATGGAAACCCCGTGGTCACACGACTCAATCTCCCCCACAGTATGCAAGTTCACCCGATGTTCCATATCAGCATACTCAACCATTATCGAGACCGGGGAGAGAACTTCCCCGGCAAGGATGTTCCTCTCCCTCTTCCTGTACAATTGGACGAGGACATTAAGGACGTCATCGAGGACATCCTTGGTCATTGGCGATGTGGTACGACGAAAGAATATCTTGTCAAGTGGCATGGCTATGATGCCACACATTGTCAGAAGAATGCAGACACGAGAGCAGCGGCAGCAGAAGCAAGCAGAAGCATCGGGACATGCAACTGTACGTCAGCAGAGTGACGTAGGCAAGAGCGGTCCGAGGAGTTCGTCGCGGGAGCTGATAGAGGCTGAGACGCAAGGTAGCCGAGGTAGACAGGTTGATGTGAGAGAGAGAGAGCTGATAAGGTGAGTGATGGTTAGCGGAGTATGAGAGCTGAGCGAAGGAGCGAGAGTGACGGAGGGAAGCGTTGAGAGGTGTTGGCGAAGACGGGAAATGTGAGGGGCGAGCAGAGCGAAGACACGGCGGCGAAGCCGCGGAACCAAAGGGGAACAGGATGAGCAGAACTGTTCTGGTTAACTCGAGGGAATGAACATCCTCGGTATTAAAGGTCAGAACAGGACAAAGAGTACTACCTAACGGCTTCTTTCTGCTAGCCGGACGCGAGTGACAGATGTCACTTTATTAGGGGATAACTTGACAGTGGGGTCCGAACGGTCGGGTGACCAGAGGCCCGTTGGTCAAGGTGGTTCGGTGGCGGGACCTGAACCGTTATTGAGAAGGGATTTCCTCGGACTGTACTTCTGCACTGAGTCTGTTTCTTAAGGATATTCCGACACACATAACTGCTGGGAATCCTATGACAACCTCCGAGACGTCGATCATCTGATTAATGTGTACTACCACCGTCACCGGACCACGTCTGTACGCACGCTGAGATGTCGCGGCTAAAAGGGGGGGAAGTGTTAGGTACCAGATGTACATGAGTCCCTAATCTTCCCGAGTGGGCATTTCTATCATTACAGTAATCGCCCACCGCGTGTTGAGACCCCGATCTTCACTCAGGAGGTTGAGGGTAATTCAACCAACTGCCATCGTCTTTCGGCAAATTTTCTTACAGCTCCTGACAACTCCGACCACTTTCGAGAGTCGAAGACAAAAGTGTCACGACCTTTTGGTCGATTTCTTGAAGCATCGAGAAATATATAGATTTATGAAGATGCATCTGGCATCTTCGCCGTTGATCTTCGACGCTCCCTGATTCCTTGGTGGAGCTTTGCGATCCGACCACTCGCGACACAACTCCAAACGCGTCGCTCGAAAATCGACCCAACAACCCCGACTATGTCTCATTTGTAACTTTGTAACTCAACACTTTTATGTATGTGTTCGATCATTTGGACACTTGTCATCAAGTGACAAGTATTACTTACCGCTAATTATAAATTGCTCAAGTGTGCAAAATTCTCAAATGTGTTCTGTCTCACAACTTCTACTTGTTCACCATCTACGCTCCGTTTGGCATAACAATCATAAGGACTATGTTATTTGAATGAAGAACTGCTTGCGAATCAAACACGGCCCTGGCGATATTCTTCAATGAATGCATTGGAAATCCTCAGCTAAATTTTGGACATGGGTTTGAATATGGTTTTCCCACAACTCATATCACAACACTCCCCCATAAACTGATGGTAGGTGTGTTTATGCACGTGCAGAATTGACACAAGTGTGCACCAAGATGCTTAAAAATCCGCATACAAATACACAACCCCCACTCATGTACCCTCAGGCAAAGGACAAAGCCTGACAAAAGAAATGGCCATCAAGAACTTTCTGCCCTCCAATGTGTTGGAAATCGACCCGCTTCAAGTCCGTGCTAACCCAGGTGACGGAGATCACCTGTCGCTCCAACAAGACACACACAAATTGGTGCCCAAAAGGAATGTGCTTTATGCATGCATGAAGCACAACCACGTGCTGCCCAACACCATGTGCTTTGTATGTACTCCCATGTAGGAGGATGGAAGGCAAAAACTCACACAACCATGAAATAAATTCTGCAGGCACACTGCCTCAACAGCCCGAAGTGCTTGGATCTCCTGTTACATATTGCCCCATGCCATGCCCTGGAGTTGCCGTTTTCAGGGTGATGGCTCCAGATCCTTGTACAATGCATGTTTGCATGCATGGATGGATGTTTCAGAAACTAGAGGACATGCTGGACCAGCTGCAATTTGGATCGCAGCAATCGGCTAAGAATTGAGGGAGTTATGGTCCGTCAAAGTTGGGAGGTGGTGCTGGCCGTCCGGGTTTGGACGGCAGACTTGGTACCGGCCGGAAAAATGATCCGGCGGTGACCAGTTCGACTCCCACTACGCACACCATGACCGAGGCGCCCCTTGGGGGATGCTAGCAACAATATCCCATGGTTCATTGGAGCCATGTGTGCTTCGGAATGGCGGTCTGATGCTTCATTGGGGTCCAGGGCGCTTCGGGCACCCGTCACTCACGCTAGTGCTCTGTCAGGGACAGAGACTCAATGATGCACTCCGAATCGCGTATCGGGCGTTACGGCGGTCCAAATCGCACGCGGTTTGGTGCGTTGGAAAGCTTGTGACTAGCACTATAACGTTGCTGATGTGGTCCGTGTCCAGTAATCCACTCAAAATTGATCCCCAGCCCTTCGAACTTTGGGTGTTGCTGAATTCCGTCAGATTTCTGCTCACATAGTGTGTGGCGACCAGAAAGCACACACTTCGTCTAAGACTGCTGCCCAAAAGAGCTGTGAACATCAGGACGTGGTCAGGCCACGTTGGAACCACATTTCAACATCTCCTCCTTCCAGTGCAACGTAATTCGCCTATGAGGAGTTATGTGCAATACAACCATGCTTGCCACTTCTTCAAGACATGGTTGTGCCAACCAGCAAAACACTTAGTCCGCCCGGCTCCTCCCATCAGGACTCCAGGCCAGATGCTATCTTTATAGCCATGAACTAGCACTCAGCACTACCAATGGAGGTGAACCTCATGGACAGTAAGAAGACCGCGTATCACACCACCTGCATAGCCGCATGCAAGAGTATCGCCCATGTACACTATGAGAACTGTACAAGGAGGTTCACATCTAAAGCATTGTGGGGCTGAGTGGTCATGGCCACTTGGCGACAACTAGTCAGCCTGACAATGCTCAATATGAGAGAGCTGAAGTATAGGGTGCACGGGTATAGGGTCATGTCTATTTTTTCCCCCAGGAATGCTAGATAGTCCACCTACATGTGATCTTGCCCGTTCGATGGGACAGGAGTGGAGGTTGTGGGAAATGCACCTACAAAGTTTGTGAACCTCTCCTCCACAACCCGGACATAATGTGGCTATTGAAGCACGATTGCTTAATGCCAGTAGTCACCTACGATCTCCACGCCAAGTAATGCAACTGCACAGCTGAATTCCTTTCTTGTTCCTGTAAGAAACCTAAATAGGTTGGCATCAGTCTGCGCATTGCCTATGCATGTGAATGTGCTCCTGATCTCCTGGATCTAACATCGAGTCAACTACCTGAGGCCTTGGACAAGCGCTAGACCTTGTCAACTACATCATAACCGGGTGGTTGCATTTTATTGACCTCCTCATTGGGAGTTTCATAGGAGGAACACATTGATCACATCCATCTGCTAAAAATCTCAGTTACACGTGAAACAGAGCACGATCTGTGATAATGTGGATAACAGGTGCCAAGGTGTCATTGAATTCGACACCCTCAACCAGTGAGAATGTCTTCGACACCACTTGGACCTTGCAGCAGCCTAGTGAGCCATCTGGCTTTACCTTCTTACGAAAAGGCTCACTTGGCATGTATGGTCTTCCGTCCCGGCGGAAGGTCAACAAGGTTTTTGACACTATGCTCTTGGATGGCATGGAACTCATCCTCACAAGCCGTGTGCCATAGTGTCAAGTCCTCTGCCAAGAGTACCTCCTTCAACATGCCCAGATCAGGTGACGCAAAGAGAGACCTCCAGTTGGCCAGGAAACATGTGTCTAGCGTGGCCTGAACCTTGACAAGGTCGGTCGCGGCATCGCACGTGATCGAGAAACCACATGTGATCAGCTCGTGGCCGACCAGGCACACTTGGTGGACCTTGGTGGGGGCCGCCTAGACTCTAAGTTCGAGAGCCTTTGTGAAAGGATCACTACTTTCATTCCTAATGGCTGGGCATCTTAGCACCGAGATGGCTGGCTGTTGGGCCCTAGAGAGCAGCAGTCTGAGACAGCCACCAGGCTCACGGATGACCGAAGCACTCACCTCTGGTTGGAGAGCATGAGGCGATTCAGGAACAAATTCAAAGGGCAGCGGGGATGCAGACGAAGCGGAAGCGGTTGCGCGCTTGCAGGCAGGTGGAGGACTGTGAGCAAAGGAGGGTGCAGCCTCATGGGATGGGGACAAGGAAACACACCAAGGGACTGCCGCAAGGTCAAGTACCCAGGAGACCACAGATACTGCAGTAGGAGGAGACACAGGGGATGTTGTGGGGATAGACACGGGAAACGATGCAGGGGAGGCCATAGGGATCGATAAAGGTACCAACACAGGTATGACATTGTGAACCAATAAGGCCACAATTCTTACTGCCACAATGGTAGGATCATCATCGGCCGACGACTGAACGACTTGTGGGGAGGCCTGAATGGGCCCATCCACCAACCTAGACTTCCCCATCCATCAAGAATTTACACAGGTAGGAGCATGGTCGACAACTAGAGAGAGGATAAAGAAGAGTCATTTGGTGGAAGAGCTTCCTGTAAGTGAGAGCATAAAGAAGAGGGTGTCTTGGAGCTTGACAAAGTACTGATGGGCAGTGTCCCAAGAACGCCAGGCTTTCGACCATGGAACAATGCAAAGAAAGGCACGCATACCATCCCACGAGGAGACCTTGGAGCCCTGTTGGTCCTCAGTGTGCCACAAGCCAAGAAACCTCAACACGTGCGAGTCGAATGTCGATGAACGTTATGGACTTGCAAATCTTTGCATCCATCTCTTGGGTCAAGAGATGCCTTAGAGCATGAGGTGAGACATGTAAAATTAGTTGTTTGTGAAGAGACACTATATTTCTATTATTTTCTCTTCCACCAAATGAGCCCCAACCATTGTAACTGTTGCCGTTGGTCTGTGCGTAGGTGACATCAGTTGTGTTTGAGGCTGAATTTGAGGAGCTCTGATGTGTATGCATGACAGGTGTTGGGGCCTTTGCCCCTCAGGATTTGTTTTTAGTTCCACAACCATTTAAAACAAGACAAGATATACATTCAACCTCAACAACCGGATGGCGGCAGAAGAGATTGCATCGGTATTCCTTGCATTGTTGTTTGTATGCACAGTGGTGGAGCTATACCACGTCGAGCTGTTCAATTAATCCCAATATTGTGCTATTGGAGTTCCAGATTTAGAGTGCCTGTCTTGTAGCCGTTATTTCAAGGTCATAATGAGTGTCATGCCATGCTCCTTAAGGTGGGTGGATAGGTGCCTCCAGAAATCATGCTGTTTGGGCGCACCCCTATGGGAGTCAGATGGGATTTCTCCCCTTTCACCAAACTGGAAATGATGTATTGGGTGTGCCTGAGTAGACAATCAGCTGGAAGGACGGGGACAGAAGTGTTGTAGGCACATATTCACGTGATAGTTCACATATTCACGTGATAGTTCACAGATTCACGTGATAGTTCACAGATTCCGGTGGAACATTGGAAGTAAAAATTCTCCAATCCGCACTCCACTGCCTAAGGCAGAAACAGATCCTATCAGGCTTGAATGTGGTGGGCAACCAACTGGGCAGGAGAGAGCTCCCGCTGGCCCAAGCCCAGCCTCACCATTGTGAATATAGTGGGATTATGGCCAGTGCAACAACCAATGCAGCCGCCCTCAACTTTTTTCATGAATCATTTTGACTGACTCCCTCTTTCCTCCTAGCTCTAAGGAGACTGTTAGCATGTGCAAACACAGCATGGAAACGTCTCCTTGGAACAGGAAACTTCTAGAAGTAAATATTCAAGCCTTTTTTGGCCTAAATTTCTTTCAGGAGCCACAAGCTATATAGGGATCCTCATGAGTAGGGTCTGAGGACCCTGCATAAGCACAGGAGCCACCCCAGAGGTGCTGATTTAGACATCATAAATGCAGGTGGGCACCCTGGGGTAATGAAGGAATGAAGGATGTTTGGTTTTTTTCCACTGTTTTGGCATCCCAAGCTCCTTCAGCACATGCAACACCCTGCTAGGCATTGCACACGGCTCCATGGTATGTTTGACCTCAATTTTCGGCCTGTATCTTCTCCTACACCTTTCCAACCCTAGCTGAACTCCCGCACATATGGTGGCTGGATCCTTTCCACTCTTGTGGTCATAGCATGGCTCAGTTACCATGGGAGAAGAGCCATGCATTCTTTCAACAAATGGGATAAATAGCGGTTCTAAAGAGCAGAAAATAGGTAAAATACTAACATGCACAAAAGTCATAATGAACTACAAGCAAATGAGTAAGAGGTCACAGCCCTGTTGTGATCAAAGCTGGTGAGTGAAGCTTGCCAGTGAACCACAAGATGAAGGGAAAAAAATGCTTCTGGATCCAAAAACTGTGTGGAACTATATACAGTTGTCCTTGCTTGGCCTGACTAGGCTAGATTCAAGAATGTCTCAGATTTGTCCTTTAAAACGGGTAGTTTGGTATCTGACCTAGGCAATCTATGCTAGGATGCCAGAGTGCACGAGCAAGGTGGCTGACACCAAGCTGTTGAAAACTTCTCCTCTGCATTCCCAGAACCAGTACCAGGAGGCATCGAATAATTTTCTTGTGGACCAGTCAGTGGAATCGTTTTTTTTGTCTACATGCTTGCAGGATACTCCAAGTTCTAACTGAATAATTTTTGTTTGAATATTAGAAGTTGTTTAATCCAAAAGATTTTAAATTGCCAAATGTTTTCAAGCATCGGCAGAGGTTTGGTATTCCAAATTTGAGGTTGCACCAGCCAGAGGCTCGTTGGGAGATTTGCATAAGTTTGCTTGACGGCCAAAAATGGTGGATCATTGGTCTGGTGTGAAGCTCAGAGACTTGGTCAAAATTCTGACAACAGGTCATTCGATAGGTTTTAAACCCTGCTGAACCCCATTATCAAACGCAATACTAGCGTGATTGAGGCACGCTTCATTAGTGCGATGGATACCGCCATCATCTTAGCAAGAGAATGGTACCTCTGGAAGATATTTTACTTATGCGTAAAGGTGCCTAGGTGTGCAAACATCACGTGCTTTATAAGCTGATGGCTGAGTGCATGACCTACACTTAAGAAAGCCAAACTTATGCCAAACTTGGCAAAAATGCGTGCATTTTGGTTCATGAGAAAATTTGAGATTAGCACTACAACTCATCAAATCATGTCCACCTAAAAAAGATAATGCACTGTTTTAATTGATCTTTGCAAAACGGGCTGTCTCTAAATCTTTTCTCACAAAGCTTGTATCTGAAAGTGCACTCTCAATCTTAGAACTTGACCCAAATAAAGCAGTGAACCTAACAAGGAATATCCAGGAAATTTTAGAACCTGGTTCTTACAACTGGTTCTGGGCCCATGGCCCTGAAAATACTCAAATGTTTGGAAATTCTGCATCAGAAGGAATTTTCTTCTTGAATGATGTTTCCGCCAAATCACAATAATCTGTCAGAGGAGAGCAGTGCACAATAGCACATAAGACAGAGTAGCAGCCTATCCAATGGTCCACAGGAACCAGCTTTGTTGAGCTCATAAAAGGCACAGTGGTTCTCAAGAAGGGAATAGCTGATATACACAAAGAAGTAAGTATTTATGAAGAAAAAACACAGAGGCACTTAAAATCTTGGTATCCGCTATCATTTTGCCGCAGTGAGGCTACTTTCAAAACTCCACATTGGCAGCCAAAGCATGGAAACAGCTCTGTACCACAAATCAGAGAGTTTTATTTGCAACAATAATATTTTCCATGATGTGGCTTCTCATGGTAAAAATAAAGAAAGGTGATGATGCCATCTCCTCCATGCAGTAGATTGAGTCGCTCCCCACACAATGCAATGAAGTACGGTGGAAGATCAACGTGTAGCTGCAGGCAAATACAAGTTGATAAAAGGCTTCCCTGATGATGAAAGGGTTCTCTCATATTCCTGGGATTGACTTCACCGAGACGTTCACTCTAGTCGGGTGGTATAACAGCGCTAGCGCAGTTCTGAGCCTGGTCGCAAAGCATGACTGGGAACCACAACAGGTGGAAATCAACAACGGGTTCCTATATTGACTTCTCAACAAGGAGATCGACATGATATAGCCATAAGGATTCATCAATGACACAAGTAGGGTCTGCTGATTACAAAAGGCTCTGTACAACCTCAAGCAGTCACTGCACTACTGTAACATAAACATTTCCTCAACTCCTGAGAGAGGTGGCGATCGTTGTAGCACCATTGACCCAGCAGTCTTTCTAGGTGCCATGTCAGAGTCCTTTGTGGCCATCCTCGTCTACGTCAATGACCTTCTCGCTGCCTCTTTGAGCCTCTTGCCGTCTAGTCATTCAAGGCCCTTCTATAATCCACATACAAGATGAAGGACCTGGGTCCAGTTTTCTTGTTTCTCGGCATGAATTTTGAGCATGATCGTCAGCAGCAAACTCTGCATTTGCATCAGGCTGTCTATTTTTGCAGCCTCGGAGAGCGCTTTACCTCCTTGTCGGCTGGTATCCCCACTGCATCCACTCCAATGGTCCCAACAAGAAAGCGCCTGCTAAAGTCTCCTAATACATAAAGGCTGGGGAAGGAAGTCTATGTCACCGATTAACTCAACGTGATCGGGTCTCTCATATACCTTGCCACCACCACTTGAGAAAATGTGATCATCTCGGTCAACGTCTTGGATCAGGTCTCCCAGAAGGCACCTTGAGGCTACCCTGTGTGTTTTCTGTTACTTGCTCTCCAAAGCACATGTTGGGACCTGTTATCACGTACATCCCTCTGGTGTTATTGAAGGCTAAACTGACAGTGATTGGACACATGAGACAGATGCACGCAGTCACATAGGTTTCATCTTTCTTGTTGGTGGGAGTTTCATCTCTTGGAAGAGTGGAAAATAGGGACGTGCTGCATGCAGCTCAAGTGAGGCCGAGTACGTGGTACTTGGTGCAGGTATGTGCAAAAGATTGTGGCTTTGCCGCTTGCTGCAATAGTTACTTGTACCATTCTTCTGCATGAATCTACGTTGCGACAACCAGAGCACAACGACAATCGCTGAGCAAGATGGCATGCATCATTCTCACACAAAGCACATCAATATTGAGAATCGCTTTGTACGTGATCACATTTCTTTCAGAGAGGTTCAGGTTGTCTGTGTTGAAACCCGTCAACAACGTGCAAAATTTCTTGCCAAGGCTCTCAGCAGTGGCATGTTCAAGACAGTTCTGCATGCTGTTGGCCTGCTGCGCACTTGTGATATCCCAGATTGATGTTTCTGTGCCTGTCTCTTACTCGTGAGCTGTGGTGTCCTTCCGAATGTGCCTATGTTATTCTGGCCCTTGTGAGTGTGCGACCTGTTTGTCCGTGGGTCATAGGGGACTGCTGTTGAGAGAGTGTAAAAAACGCAAGTGACCTTTTGACTCTGTCCCCACACACATACATACACACACACACACACACACACACACACACACACACACACACACACACACACACGC
>SZWC01016003.1:32923-57141 GCA_023375785.1 Penium margaritaceum
CACACACACACACACACACACACACACACACATGCGCGCACACACCACCACCACCACCACCACCATTGCAGGTGACTAATCTAAATTGAAGCTCTCGAATGCAGCATCGGCGCACATCCAATTAATTCTGAATTGGTGGCATCTCAGCCGAGTGCAGGAGTGGCGCCTGCTGTGTCCAATCAAGATGTTTTTAAGATCTTGTTTGCTGTGATCAGCATAAATTGCTTGATTTATCCTTAGCAAAACATGGAGCAATACATGATCAAGTGCATGCACCGACATACACTCGTGATCGATATGGTTGACTGTATTTTAGTCATGCACGCTTAGGCAGGTTCTTTGCATGGTGAGGCCAAGTTTCCGATTCTACGGGACCACACAAATGGTTTATTCCGGCATGTTAGAAACCACCGGCAGCACATTGCTGAATGGTCCAGTTCAATCCCGGGGTGGCATCTTGGCCCCATGCAATCTCTTTGCATGGGTGACCCGGTCAACCGGCCCTTATCACTTCACTAGCCTGTGATCCACTAATTTTACTTTTGTGATTCTAGCTCTTGTCTCTGAGGCCAATTACTCCATTCCATGGCAATGTGTGTGCTCCTTCCTCTTGCTCTTTTGCTTGGACACACAGACTAGCTTAACAGTCACCAAGAACTACACTACAACGGATGATGGGTTCATTGAACAATCTGATGGAGCTTGAGTTCAATGACTCCATTAGTGTTGCCTTGGATTGAGCAAGGTTTGTGACTTATCTCCTTGGCAATTGGCAGTTTCATTTTATTCACCTCAAGATGGATCGAGGGAGGAATCCACATCGAACGAGATAAGCCCTCGACTTGGTTATCACAGTGCGAGGCAACAGTATTACTTAACAGCCTTACTTAACACCCCTTGCAATAACTCTCCGGTGCCCATTCACCAAGTGAGATGCACTCTCGCACAAAGGGATTCACTGGAACTCAAGACATTAAACAGTCAACGTCATGTATCTTACAAAACAAATGCTTATTTCTTACCTACAAGAATTCTTGTGCATACATAGTCCACGGGAGGAGTGATTCTTGCATTGTTAGTGAAGCTCTTAAAGGTGGGCAAAGTGATACAGGCAGTAGAGACAAAAAGATGTAGAAAAGTGGATGTTGAATGGATAACAAGAGGGTACACCATACTGCTCCATATATTTGACTACAATAATTTTGTCATTTTACCCACCTTGTAAGCGTGGACTTGCCTGTTTACCCACTTTCTGACAGATAGTACTGATTCTCCACATTTTTAATGGCCCCAACACTTCAACCAAAAAACGTGATTACCAACTAGCCGTGCACACCTTGCCCAATTTTTAAAAAAGATGCACAGAGTACCGGTGTTTTCAGTTGTGTTTTCAAGAAAGTAGGTATAGTCTGCATTCTTATTACAATTACGGAAACTTGTTTGTGTTTTTTTTTCTTATGATGTCGATGCATCATTATGTGTGTATCCATGGATACTTCATTCACTCTTCTTTCATGTTATCATTGTTCTACGAAACATTGAAGCATGTGGTTTGCTTTTGTGGATAGTTCTGGTTGTGGGCCTATTTCAACATTTCTGTCCGAAATCATTTTTAATGAAAATGACGTATTTGTTTCATCAAGTCTGTCCATGCAGGCAACTGTGCATGAGCATGGTCAAGTGGTGCTTCACTCTCCATTATGTACACCGTACGATGGTGTGCATAATGGAAAGTGGAGCACATGGTCGTGCAATGTCTTGTTGCCAATCTCTTGAGACATTGCACGTCGCAACAATTGAAGCAAGGCCACTGGTCATGCGCACAATGAAGAGTGGTGATTCCCAGGTGCCTCGTGCGTATGACATGATGCACTGAAACCCAGGGTCTGTTTTGCTGTATCCGATTCTCTTTTACGCTTTATGTTTTCAACAAGGGCTCAACATATGCCGAGCCCCTCTTTTTGAGAATTAAAGAAGTAAAGCCCCTTGCCTGAAACTTAATGAAGTGAGGCACCATAGGTTAGAAGTGAACATGCAAAGCCCCGTCCCTGAGATTAAGATCAATCGTGTGCCATCTCTTTTCATTGACGCTTGTTACCTAGATCATATGTCTCATATGCCCCAGTAATCTGTATCTAGGACTCCGTGATCATACAATGCAAAGCGGGACCCTCACAAGTGACAGGCTGGCTATGTTTTCATTAGAGATAATAATCACTTAGTTGCTCCTTGTGCAACGACCAAGTTATCTAGATGTACGAACCATGATTTCCGCGGCTGATGTGGAGTGCATTGCTGGTGGTATTGTGGATAAATGACCAATAGTAATCAGTCACAGTCACACTAGTCTTCCCATCATTTCAGCTGCCCGAGTGTCTATGTTCGGAGAACGACTGTTCGAATCACATGCCACCCTGGCAACATTCAACAGTGGCATGCAACATTCACCAACCGTAAGGGCTTTCTTGTCTACGACCGGTCAGGGTGATGTCATTGACAAGTGTTTCATGTACATGGATATTGGTAAAGTGGATAAATCAAGAGCTGCTTATAGCAAACTACAACAGTCTCTAGTGTACAGAAAACAAAATGAAGTAGGCTAAGGCGTGCCTCACCGTGTACATACTTGGGCAGATTACAGTAATGGCTACCAAATATTGAGTATTCACGTATTATTTTTCAGCATTGTCAGGAATGTGGTGAATACTTCACTATGTTTTTTTGGCATACATTTCTTGTTATCAAATGGATTTAGGTAGAAAATATATGAAAGAAAAAACTTGATGGGTGTGTCTTCATGAGTGTGCTCCCAGGATGGAGCATTTTACACTTAATTATAGCTATTTTAGAATATAAGATGTATAAAAGTACACTATATGCATGATAGAACAGGTATGAAGAGGAAGGAAAGTAGGGTTTGTTTTTACTATGTCGTTGTATGCATGGTGCACGGATTAATTTATCACATAACAAGGGTATGCTATGTTAGACTGTCGTCGTGGAAAGGGGCATGTTCCTAATATTATTCTCATGTACCGGGCATTAATTGTAGAATTTTAACATTGAGGAGGGTATTTCATAATTAAAAATTACAAATGCTTAGGGAATGCTTGAATGACGAATGAGGAAGATAGCTGTGGGTGGATATCATTGTAATGGTTGGATAACATGTGTTGTAGTGCAAAGTGTACCTGTGCATGTCTATATTTTTCTCGACCTTGCACAGGGTATGGGTGAAATTATTTTGGTAATTGAAGGGTATTTCTAGAATATTATTCTGATAAAATTAGGCCATAACAGTAACAAATGACTCTTTGACCTTTTTTGGGACATGTGTACCATGAAATAACATGTAGATGTTGAATAATTCTCATACATAGATGGGATATTGTGTCTTTTTTCCAAGTAAATCTGGGAATTTATTATTTGAACTTTCTTAGGAAAGTTTTCATTTGAAACCAAATCCAACCATGCAAACTGGGTTATAGTATGTGATGGCATTTGTTGTGACTCACTGTGTTGGGAGGGCAATCAGAGGTCAAGCTGGCCTGTGGCATATTCGTTGAGTTCATCAACATAGCACAGTTGGCCCTTGTCACTAAATAAATGGCTGTGGAAGTAGTAGCAGTGGAGGTGGCGGCAAGGGCACTGGTAAGAGGGATACCAAGAAAGGTGGGTGCCACAAATGCAAAAAAAATGGCCACTAGGCCTGTGAATTTCCTAAGCACACGAAGGCCTCTAGTAAGGATGCTGAAGGCAATAGGACACTCCTCGATGGTAAGAAGCACCAATCCCTTAAGATGGCCATCAGAAAGAGCATGGGTTCTAGGGCTGAGGAGAACAGTTAGGCCGAGAAGATGGGGTTCTTTAACTACGCCAAGTCTGCCAATTACATCAAGCCAGTGGCCGGCAAATTTGATGTGGAGATGGAGGCTATGGAGGGCTACAAGAAGATTTTGCGTGTGATCCTTGATGTGTGGAATTCCTCTGGTTTCACTTAGAAGTTGAGCAATGATTGCTTCATAGAAAAAGAGTCCGAGGTGCTCTTCCATACGAATGGTGCACGAGTGGACATGGATGGCAACAGTGAGGTCGTGCTTGAGGTAAAGCATGAGAGTGGTGTCTTAATCATGCAGGCCAGGAAAATGGAAGCTGATTTAGCAGAATCACAAGAGCACACTACTAACATGTTTCCCCTTTGGCACTGCCAAAGGGGAGCTGATTCAGGGCTCTAGCACTGGTGACTGGGCCACTTGGGGCATGCATTCATAAAGGAGATGGCAAAGCGCAACATTCTGCATGGACTTACAATCGAAATTGTAACAGATGCACTGGATGATATCGCAGTGCACAAGAAGTTTGAGCCTTGCATTTTGGACAAGGCGCAGTGCAAGCCGTTCAACTAATATGTAACTCATACTCAAGTTCTTTTTAGGTCGTGCACAACAACGTGTGGGGCCCATTCAAAAGATCTTCTAAGAGTGGTGCTCCGTCATGGCACTCCGTCACCTTCATTGACAGCTATAGAAGACAGCTCTATGTACTTCATGAATCAGAAAAGTGACATTGGACTGGCTGAAGTGCTAAGTTGCAACAGTAGAGAGGTAGACTGGCCAGAAAGGTAGAATGCCACCCAAAAAAAGTGGCAGAGAGTATGTGGGTTGCAATGGATGGCTGAAGAATCAGGGTATCTTGTGGGAGCCAGCAATGCCATATTTACCATAATCCAACAGCATCGAAAGGTTGGCCAACTGGACTTCGTTGAACATGGTCCACACCATACTGGTGGAAGAATGACTGCCACGTAATCTCTAGTTATGAGTAATGTGTATGAAGAGCCACATCATCAATGCCACCTTGATAATGATATTAAAGGACGAGGCAGATTTGACTATCCTGCTAGAGGTTTGGAGCAAGCGCAAGCCAAGTGTGGTGCACCTGAAGTTGTTCAGGTGCACGGCACTCGCTATGGTGCACGTTGTGGAATGACGTGAGAACAAGCTAGACTTGCAGGAATAACCAAACCTTTTCCTCGGCTATGAGATTATGCACAAGGTTTACTGCCTCTAAGACCTACATGTGCAAGAGATCATCCACAGTTCTCGTCTCAAGTCTGACAAGCATTAGAGCTACAACAGCAACAACAATGTCATAAAAGTGGCACTATTTTCCAAGGAGGGAGAATGGTTTCAGCTCGTTGACCTGGAGAAGAAGCCAAATGATGCCGATGTTGTGGACGCGTCTCCACAATGTGATGGTGTTATAAAAATTTCAAGCACCTTAGCGGAATCTGAAAAAAAAGAAGTTGTAGCTGAGTTGTACGACTACCGGAAGGATCTGACAGATTTTGCAAAAAACTTGCCAGGAGGTTTACTTTTGATAGAATACATCAATTTCCCTGAACAGGTGAACTTGTGGACTTGTGGATTTGTTGGAATTACAGCAGTCATATTAGAGTAAGGAAATGTTGCCACTAGAACTGTCATGCATCACTAGAAGGTAGGGGAGAGAAGGAAAGCACTTTGGTACTGGTAGTAGCCAATGGATTGGCATGGCAAGATGTATGCTTGTTGTATCAACGAAGCCAAAGTTGTGAAAGAGGCACTCACTCATCCCAAAGGGGAGTAGTGGGATCCTACAAAAAAGTTGGAGTTGGCTTTTATTGCATAAAATTACATGTGGGGGATGGGTCACCACCCAAAAGATGTCAAAGTCATTGGCTCAAAGTGGGTCATCAAGACCAAGTTCACCATTGATGGTAAGACACATCTTAACAAGTCTCATAGTGGTAGCCACAAAGGGCATAGAGTTCCACCGGGTGTAGGTGCGGACAGCCTTCTTCAATGGAATCATTGACAAGAATGTCTCCATGGAGGTGCCGGATGAGGTGAAGGTACTAGAGCACAAGGTTTCCAAGATGTGAAAGTCCTTGTGTGGGAAAAAACAGGAAACCCAGCCCTGGTATCAACAAATGGAAGAATTCATGGCAAAGCTGGGTTGAAACACTTTGATCAGATCTCAGTGTGCATGTGCAACAAGCAAGCAATTTCATCAAATTTCTGCAATGCACGTGTATGACCTGATCTTGTGCTTGTTTGAGCTTTTGTTCATACAACAGCTGGAGAATGAACTGAATAACAGTTTCCAAATGTCAAACATGGGGAACTGAAGTACTACCTGCAGGTGAGTATGATAAGGAACCAGCTGGCATGCATGCCTGAGCTTGGAAAAGCCAGTATGTGGCTGAGTTGCTGATGCCTTATGACATCGAGGAGTGCAAAGCAGTTGGCAGTCCAGTCTGCACCATGTGTGGACTCAGTGCTGCATTGGCGCCACAAACAAATTACTGGAGGACATGGCAAGGTTTCCCTACCAATACACGGCAGACAGCTCCACAATGGAGGTGGATTACATCACGCTAGCTGGGGCTGACACAGAGGCAGTGTGGCTCTGCCACTTTCTGGAGAAGTTGGGCATACCACAACAGGAGCCAACTATGATAAAAGAGGAGAACACTGCCTCCATCTTGCTCATCAACAATCCAATGTAGCACGCGAGGAAAGAGTACACTGATGTGTATTATCACTAGGCATGGGATATTTTTAAGGGAGAAGTGGTGATGCAAAAGTGCAACACAAAGAACATGCTTGTGGACTATTTGAAAAGAGAGCAACCAATAAACTGGCACCACATCAGCATTTCCAGACACGGCATGACCACCTATGAGGGGCTGGAGGACAGAGTGGAAGCTAGTTAGGAGCAAGCAGATAGCAGCAGTGGAATTGGCAAGGGGGAGAATGTTGTAAAATTCTCCTCCACATGTCCGAGAGCAGTGCTGGAAGGCATCCTACAGCTGTCTCATGGACCAGCCGGTGATTTTTTTACTAGAGACGTGAAGGATGCTCTAAGTTCAAAGTGGATTGCTACTCATTGACGTTGACAAGTCGCAGAATCTTGTGAGTTTCAAGTCACCCAAATGTTAAGTATCAGTGGAGGTATGGCCTTCCAAAGTTGGGATGTGCATTCGTTGGAATCCCGACCAGTGGATTTGTCCAAATGCTGCAATGGCCAATCTGCCGGATAAGTGATACGGTTTGATTTTTACAAAATCAGTCAAATCCTGGCTGCAGGTGCACGAAAATATTTTAAACCCGATTAAACTCCACCATCAAACTCAGTAACAAAGTTACTGAGCTTGATGGTGGAGTTTAACCGGGGGCATCACCATTATACGTGAAAGAGATCTGCACCTCTGGAAGACACTTTACATGTGAGTGAAGGTATCTCGGGCTACCAGAAACTGCACGCTTGCTCTTAAAACTTGCCCAAAAAATCCGTGACCCAAAGGACCAGTTAGACAACATCGAAACACCATTTCCACATAGGCTAGGTGACTCAACATGCATAGGCTAACGGTAATAACAGAGTTTTGTGATAGTGCAACCAAACAGAGGAAGGTGATGCATCTAGAGGATTTCTTTTGCATTTAGCGGGTCTTCTTCAAAGACTGTATCGACACGCACTGCACACCCACAACCACACACAAGTCAAGGAATATCTGCAAAAGTTTATCGTGAAGCATAGGCCAAGTGTGTTGCATGCATGGAACACAACAGATTTCAATCTCACAGTTTTTTTAGGACATTGAAGAGGGAGGTGCTTTGACAGGGTAATCTGTGGTTTTTTTTCTCCTCCCCACCTAGCCCACTCACTTGTACCACAATAGCTTCTCTTTCTTGGCAGTTGAAGATTGAATTAGTTTTCCAGTTCTTGACCTCTTTCCAGGTACACCCGCACACTTGAGGTCACCTCCTCATGGTACTTCATGAGGCCCTCACTTTGGTGTTAGCTAATGAAAATAATTATCTTTCTGGCCTGCAAGTACGCCTGCAGGTACGCCTGCAAGTACGCCTGCAAGTACGCCTGCAAGGTCCTTGCTAGTGATTTCTCCTCTCTTGTGTCCTTGTCTTTGACATTTACACATGTCCTACTCCATGTAGTTTCTGTTCTCTTTTGGAATAAAAATACTCCTAGGATCCCTTCTTGTGGATATGCTATATAATTCCAAATTCCCCGTTATCTTCTCCTCCCCCATTCTTCTTTAAATACCTAAAAGATCTCTTGTTCTGCTCCAGGCTTGTTGCTGGTAGAAATTGCTTCATGGACCCTAACAATGTAACATTGTGTCTTTTTTTCTTTTTTCTAAGTGACACAGCCATTGAGAATTTTTTCCTTTGTTTTTCTAAGACTTCATGGCCTTACTCATCTGCATTCCTGGATGCACACATCCTTTTTTAATGCAGGAAATTCCAACCCTATACCACTTCACTGCTCACTAGAACCGCTTACCTACATGTGTTGTCATAACATCAATGATCTTTAAATACACGATTCAGGAACATCAGGTACAGCCCCATTTTTTGCACAACCTGAACTCATTGGTATTTGACCTGGTGCATTTATTCATGCAAAAATTGCAGAAAGTTTTCATTGTTTGAAGATCAGTTTCGCATGTGTTGAGCTTCCAGTGGGGCATGATTCAGGTAAGTTCATATATGACCACGATAGAACAAATTGAAACCTCTTCTAATGGTATGATATGTAAACATATGACTGTGTTACACCCTATAGTTTCAAGATCTTTAGTTTTGTGTGTGTGTGTGTGTGTGTGTGTGTGTGTGTGTGTGTGTGTGTGTGTGTGTGTGTGTGTGTGTGTGTGTGTGTTACTCCTGTCAGATTCCACGGCAGTAGAAGGCTACTTCATTTTTTGGTTTGAAGAATGGCAGGGGAAAATGAGCCAAGTAGCCTGGATATCCATGGAGTGCAAGAAGTGACTCTTATCCACCTGGCATTGGCAAAAAACTACCCATAAGCCCAGTCAGTTTCCACGCTAGATTGCAATGTGCATCGCCAATTTTTCGTGGCCATCAAGACGATAGACGGTCAGCGACAAGAGTCGCTCATCGAATTCTTTATCAGCTGTCAGTCGACGGCAGTGACTTTCATTTTTAATCTTTGATCGGTCGGATGTTTTTTATCACAACGGGGACTCCGGATTCTGGCCGCGAGGTTAAGGAAAACAAGGACAGACACATCCATTTCGATACAAGATCCTTGGTTTTCATCATCAAACCTAAAAAAAAAAAATCCATCCCCTAATGAATGCACGGGGTTGGGGTTTTCTTTTTGCGAGGAAATCTGTTGGACCCCACGGTAGTGAGGCCTGAAAGGTTCCCTTTCAACACAAACAGAGTCTCCAACTTCCAGTATACCCCATACAAGCCTCTTCCTCAAGTATTTCAAACACATCCATTGATGGATTTGTGATATCTGTGGATGAAGTGCATGTCACGCATCGATGAATCATCACATGGGGCCTCAATGTGCCTTCTATTTCCTCATTTTCAGTCTAATGATTGTGGAAAAAGTTGGGAGGATGGAAGATTTTATGCTCAACAGTGGATGAATGAGTCATTTTATTTGGACAATTCACCAAATATTCTTTGTTAGTGTCCTGTCCTCATTTGAATTAATGGATTCTCCTCCACAACAGCGTCTAGAACCAACCTGGTTAAGCAAAGGCTCCTCTCTGATTGCGGCTCCATGGACCATACTCCTGCCTGACCCGTTTTAACGGCTGCCTTGATGGCACGGTGAATCTGTTCGTCAATGTTGCAGAAAAAGTAGTGTGAATGTCTATGTTGCACCTGTGCCAGCACTCTTCCTTTGCCATAGGTGAAAAATGTGCGTACCTGCATAGAATCTAGGTTCACCACACAAGAAGAATCCAGATTTAAAAATATACAGGTCTAAAAAAATCCAGGTAGGTACCTGCATAGACTCTAGTCATGCATATGCGAGATTCTTAGATGTGAATGTATGGGCGTCCGAAGGCATTGGGGGCGTCACCTTCTGGTTTGATCATGGCACAAGCACCCCACCTCTCTTTGCAGGGCTGATTACCCATGCATTTTATGCCGACAAAAGTTGCAAAATCCACAACATAAAAGGCTGAACATGAAATTAAGGTGGGAATACAAAACGTACCACATTTGCCGATGGATTAGAACAAGCAACATCACCACCCGTCACAAAATCGGAAATAAACATGTTTGAATTGATGATTTACACCTTTTTGTATTCTGATCATTGCCTCCTATCGTGGCGAGACATCCAGTCATCACCGTAGTAATATCCATTCATTTTGTTCCAAAACCTAGGTATATCTGACTTGCGCCCTAAAGGTTGCTACGGTTGATGCTAGAAGTTTTGGACGCGCAAGTTGACTTAGTAAGTATCTGGTGGCTGTGTGCTTCTCCTTGAAGGAGCACAATTGGTGGTTAGACGTAGAAATATTCCAACTGCTGGAGACTGTGAATTTTCTCGCTCCAGTTTGAGCAAGCTAATTTGGTCACTTCAACACCAGAAAATGAGTCAAAATACTAGTATGGTGCAAAAGTAAGGCTGTGTTTATATTTTACATACGATCATCCACTTGCCTCATGTTCTAGACCAGTCCATAATTTGTCCCCGGTTGTTCAAAAGAGACTTAAAAAACACCTTCGTGAAAATATGTGCAAATTCAGGATGTAATATAATATCCGATGACTCCCTCAATTGTTGCTACCTCTTTGCAGTCCTCCAACACCTAAACATTCCTCACGTGTTTATTCATTGGGCATGGATTTTGCACCACACATCAACCACATGGTTCATCATTAATGTATACCTAATGGAGGAAAGCCCCCTAGGAGTACATCAAGGATGCACGCTTGCTCCCCTCCTATGCATATGCGTGATGGTGCCCATTGAGACCTTTTCCACCACCACCTTCTAGGATTCCCTATCGCTCGACACCTCACAGATTTTTGTCAGCTTAGCCGATGAAAACACACCACAAACACTTTTCAAAATGAATTCCTTTGTGGATCCTTCACGCATGCGTCCGAAGTAAAGGTCTCCTCACTAACCATCACAAAATCCACATGATACTGGTGGGACCCTTACTAGAACACTCTCCATTATTCACTCCTCATTCGTCCACATGCATCCAAGGCCAAAAGTTCACAATCATCATGGAAGCTCAAGCATCCAAAAGAGTGGAATCCTTCTTACAGCTTGAAGAAGGACACTGGAAGTACAATCCTTCATTCACGCATGACATCCCCAAAGGAGGAAATTTTTTTCTATCGCGCTCATCCACCCTCTGCCTCAAACCCCCGTGAGTACACCCAAAGTGGAATAATGCCTTCAAGAAAATTGTATAGTAGAAACCAGCCATTGACCCACAAAGACTTCTCTTTTAAGAACTTGCCAGAGAATGTGTATCCAACCCTTCGGCCTCCGCCCAAAGAATGATGACTCCTCACCCAAAATATTACGAGTGGAGAAAAACATTCAACGATCAAGGGCTCAGTCATAGGTCCTCAAACAAGTCAAGGAATCTCCTCTCTCATGGCAGAGGACCCTGGACAAAGGGACATCTCTTGGATACATTGTCATACATAGTCCCTGTGTCACAATCCAAGACATAACTACTTTTCCAATACACATGCTTTTGATCTCCTACAACCACTCATAAACTCAGCAGTCCCTATGGAAATTGATCAAGTCTACCTCTCTATTAGCCTGATGGGCAAAGCCACCATACTTGATTGGAAAACAACTCACACCACCTTTCTTTCATGAAACAACTCTCGGCTTAGTTTACAGGCTACACCTCACATGCCCACCTATAAATTCACCTCCTACTTACCATCACTGACTCAAATCTACCAAAAAGTGATTCAAACCACAGCTTCACGCCATCTTGTAAAGCACATTGTGTGGAGAAGTTCCCGGATACTCACTTTGACTTGCACTCTATCTAAGCATAACATAACTGCTCTCCCTTAGACCTTAAACCTAAATAAGTCCTCACCAAGATCTTACTCTGCTCCATTCCTGGCACTTGAAGCTCCCCATTTGTTCCAAATGGATCAAGTGAATGACCATACTAAGCAAAAGAGGAAATGACAGTAAAAATATTCCAGGAAGCACGCTTCCTAGCACGCTTGCCACTGACTAGGCGTCAGCGCTCAGTCAGCTCGCGGTGTCAACACAGGTAGGACGTGAAATGACAAGGGTTGGGCTAGGCGACACAAACAGTGTCAAATGTGCTTCCATAAAATAAAACACATGCAGAAAGATTTAACAAATGACAGGTCCACAGCATAAATACCTCCCGTGGCGCACGACGGGTGTTACACACGGCAGTGCAAGGTCTGTCCTAAAACCGGCCCAAAAAAACTGTTTTGGCAAATCAGAACGCTACGCCGTCTGAACCTAAACGTGCAGGATCTCAGGACGGACGCTATGACTGGTCACATGCATCCATCCAGCATCGAACGGTGGACATACAATGCAAAACATGCAAATCGGGCCCATGTCCAGTCCACCGATAAAATCCTACAGGCTGTAGAAAAACTGTAGAAGGTCCGAGACAGCATCCAGGACGATGGGGCGGTTGTCGTTCAGCTCCGAGTGGGTGGTCCACCACCTGCCGACGCGCAGGTTCCTCCTGGTTCCACATCAGGGATCATGTCGTCGTGCTCTCCTGTATTGCTGCTCTCCTGGCCGTCGCTCGTGACGGGCGGAAGCAACACACACCAACACTCCCCCTGGCTGACAAAACTGTCACCATAACGATGTCTGAGCAAAGGCAGGGAAGGATGGCTCAGGCAACCAATCATAGCGAGCACTGATCAAGCATACCACAGCACAGGGTCTCCTCGTGACAATGGTGCATCTCACCAAGTGCCCGGGTCTCGACCATGCAAGAAGTCAATCACACACCTATGTGTCAAATATCATGCAAGAGAGACAGAGAAATAAGGTCTACTCGTGACCCCAGAAAATGTCCCCGGGTGTCCGGGTCTCGACCACACCATGCATGGATCGTACACAACACATGGAGGCAATGGGTCTCCATGTCACACCGGTAGAGCTCACCAGGTGCGTGGGTCTCGACCAGCATAACCTCGACCAGAGCATCGTGCCACACCCCAAGTAACCTCGTTGTCCTCACAATGCTGTCAGTCCAAAGCCCACACACCAACACTCCCCCTGGGCTGTAGAGGCTGAAAGCACGAGCAAAGCTGATGGCTGCTCCCATCACAATTGCTAAGGAGGGAGCACGAATCCCCCATGGCCACATTCCCCTGCAACAGCAAGGGTGACGACGATGCTGGTGGGATGTGCTCGCAGAGAGCCTCACCCCGGAGCACCGTGGTTGCTGTCGTCGTCGTCGTCGCTGTCGTAGTTTTCAGTGTTGTCGTCACTTGCAGATGTGACTGGTGCAGCGCTGAGGGTCTCCTCCAAAATAATCACCTGCTATATGGCCTCCAACTATTGTTAATTCTCCACTGTACATATTTGCGAATCCATTGTGTCCATGAGTGTGCAGGGCATGCTGACTCCGAGAGTGGAGGCGACGCACAGTGAGCGCACGTGCCACCGGCAGGTGAGTGTCCCACGCTTCGACATCAGCTCTCCTGTGCTCGTCTCCACTCCTGACAGCATTGCTCCAGCTCCATGAGTCCGAACTGGCTTATGCACTGAGATTGCAGTATAATCCCCGATACTTCTCTTGCCATGTGCTGATGCTTGTGAACTGAACCTAGACTAGCCCCCTGTGTGTAAAGGGGGCATTCCAGACAAGCTTAGGATATTCTCGAAATAAAAAACGACCTAGAGCCGAATTAGGGGTCGTGCGTAGAAATCCGCACGGTGGGATTTTGTGAGTGCCGGCGAGCTTTGCTCGCCGGGTGACGGGTGAGCTCGACTAGCAAGACTCACCCACTAGGGCTCCTCCTCGCTGACTGACAGGACTTATACTTCCTTTTCAGTTCCGTGATCCATGGCTGCACTTACCCAACCCTAGGTACCACATATGTGCACCAAATGACTTGAAACAAGTTGCATTGGAACCGTAGAGTTGTTCTTATGGTATCAGATCCAAGAACGCCGGGCGCGAGCATCGAGAGCAGTCGCGATTCATGACTTTGAATGGCGGCCGCATAAACGGAGCTTGAAGGCGATGGCTCGTGACTGAGCCGCTGTAGCAGGCTGGGGCCGACGAAGCAGACTGCGAAGGGCTCAGAGACCTCCGCAACGTCGGAGAGGAGCCAAAGGAGTGCAGACAAGGTCTTCTTGGGGGCAGTACCCGCCGAGATCTCAAGGACAGTGAGGCGTTCCTAAACAGGACAGCAAGGTGACGCGCCACAAGGACGTCCGCTAGTAGCACGCCCTACTCAAGAGCGGGCAGAGGAGCAGAGGTAGCAAAAGGACAACCCGTCCCTCCTTTCTTGACAGTTGGGGCGGAAATACAAGAGGAGAGAAGCAAGTAACCACGCATCATCATGAGCAACGTCGGATATGTGCCGCAAGGCAACAGCAACCCCAACGACAACCTTCCCTCCAACCAATCCGCGGTCACCACGGTGACATGGGAGGAGTTGTCCAAGGTTATGGCCCAAAAGGATCAAACTCCTCCGCCGCTCGGCATGCGAGACTTCATCACTTGGAAGGACATATTTCTTGCATGGACAGCAGAGTACGGATTTGAGGAATTTTATCTCTCACCAGCAGCCGACGACGCGGACGAGCGCTTCCTCCTTCCAGCCTTCAATGCCTTGGTGCGCACGTTGCCCGACGACCAAGCCTACTCCATCAGGCATCTCCGCTTCGGCGAGGATCCCACTAACCCACGAAGCGGAGCAGCACGTTCACATGAAGCATGGCAGCACCTAGCTATACGGCAGGAGAAGCGTGGGATGGCACTGGTGATGAAATTGCGTGACAGGCTGTGGGGGCTGTATCCAAAGCCGGGGGCACCCATTGCAGAGTATTGGGATGCAACGATGGACATCCGCCGCCGCATCCTGGGTCTCGGCGCTCCTTGCTCTATGTTGGAGTGGTTGGATCCAGTTCTCCTTCACCTAGGAGAACCGTACAAGGAGTTCCGGCAGACGTTGTTACGACGGCTCCGTGTCACTGACATAGAAAGTACAGACTTAGCTGAGGTCTTTGAGGAACTTTGACACTACGAAGATATTCTGCGTGGAGAAGCGCGTGAAGCTGACACCCCTACACCTAGCGCATTTACGCATCAGGCAGTGCCCAGTGCACCCATAGGCATTGGACATATGAGCGGTCGAGGTGGAGGGGGTAGAGGAGCACAGGCGGGCGGAGGGCGAGGCTGGGGACGGAGTGCAAGAGGACGCACGTGCAACTAGTGCAGACAGGCGGGCCACTTCTGGAGAGCATGCCCAGAGCTTTAGCGCATCATGACCCCGTCAGCCCAGCAGCAGCAGTTCCCACCGGTCTCCCACTCGCACTTGAGCCAGCAGCTGCACCCACCAGCCTGGTCGACCCAGGCTCTTGTGGGACCACGTACTCCTACTCCGTTCGGTGGGGCCACTTTTGGGCCGCCCACACTACAGCCGCCGACGATGCCACAGATGGCCTAGGGACCACTTCTGGTGTATCAAGGCCCGTACTACGTGCCACCCACTGCTATATTCGCACCGGCATGGGCACAGCGCGTGGACACAGAGGTGGGAGACGCGCAGCAGCCGTATGTAGCACCACCCATCGGTTGGACGACACCCATGGAGCTACAGCCTCCCGAGCCCACCGTCACACCACAGGGGTCAGGTCAGCGGCTTGTGCACACGCATGTCACTACATCACACACACTGCCTATGCATGAGTGGTTGTTTGATACTGCTGCTTCGCATCACATGTCGCTTCACAGGTCCCTTTTTGTGTCTCTGTATGCTATGCATGATGTGGAGGGTGTGAAAACTGGTTCTGGGGAAGTGTTGGCAGTGGAGGGTGTGGGAACTGTGGCACTGCAGGCTCCGGGCGGGGTGATATCGCTGACCGGGGTGTTGTATGTGCCCAAGATGAAAGTGAACCTGCTGTCAGGAGGACAGCTCGACCGTCAGGCTAACATGTCCACAGTAACGCAAAAGCAACGATGCATGCTCTTTGATGCTGCTGGTGCTCTGCTGGTCGATGGGCCATTGCATGCCGATATGCTGTATCGTCTCACCCTGTTTCCCCTTGTTCCCAGACACTCACAGCGCCCACAAGCACACATCCTAACAACACCTGATGCACAGCACATAAAACTCTTGTGTTGTTGCCTCGCACACGTTCACAGTGACCTCATCACTACCATGCTGAAACACTCATGTGCACGTGGACTCAGTCCAGAAGACTGTCCCCATGGCCTCCAACCAGACTCATGTCTTGAGTGCCATGAGGGCAAGGCTCACAGACAGACTTTTCCAAAGTCATACAGGGACGGCACAGCTCCACTTGAACTGATCCATGCTGATCTCACGGGACCTATGCCCGTGTCTTCTATCCAGTACGGCTCGCAATACATTCTGACACTGACAGATGACTTTAGTCAGTTCCGCTGGGCCTTCCTGCTCAAATCCAAAGCAGACACCCAGCAGGCCATCACTGAATGGATTCCCCTTGCGGAGCGCCAGACAAAATGCAAACTGCTGAAGCTGCGTATTGACAGAGGTGGGGAGTTCATGGGTCCCCTAAAAGCAGCCTTGAACGCACAAGGTATCAAAAATCATAACACTGCACCGTATACGCCACAGCAGAATGAGGTGGCAGAGAGATGGCAAAGAACTTTGGGTGATGCACTACGCACTTTGCTCACCGAGTTGGGTCTGTCTTTTGGGTTTTGGGAAGAAGCAGTCAAGTATTTCACTTGGGTTTGGAACCGGATCCCACAAGGTCCATTACCCAAGTCTATCACCCCTTGGGAATGATGGTTCAAGGAGAAAGCGGACCTTCGACCCGCAAGATTGTGGGAAACTATGGCTTGTGTCTGGTTTGCCAGGCCACAAAGGGAACACAAACTCAGTCCTCGAGGACGGTGGTGTGTGTTTGTGGGAGTATCCCATGCTTCAAAGGCGTGGCGGTTTTAGGTCCCCACCAGTCATGCCTTCCTTGAAAGCCGGGATGCCTCATTCCTGTAGCACATGTCCTACAAACAGTTTCGCACATTGAGACATGTGCCCAACCTGACACCACTGAGCACTACGCTCACTTTGAGAGTGTGCCCGTCTTTGTCCCATGTGAAGTGACAGTCCCACCACATACTCGACAGCAGGAAAATGGAGGCGGCTACCCTGTTCCAAAGGACCTTCTCACACCATCGGACCTGGCCACCACTGAGTCCAGTGCACCCCAGTCACCTCTTGGGTTGAAGGATCAACTCCCATCCGTAAGCACTGACAGACTCGTACCGCCTGCACCAGAGCCTTAGCGGCAAGCCCTGCGGAATATTCCCCGCGTCAACTACAAACAGTTCTATCACATGACTGGAAGCACTGACCATGATGTTGTCGAACCCCTGACCCTGACTGAAGCAAGGGGGCGCACTGACGCAGCAGAGTGGGAAAAGGCCATGGTCGCCAAAATCAATGCCCTTGAACACAAAGTGTTTGAACTTGTCCCTCTCCCACCTGGTCGAAAGGCCATTAATGTGAAGTGGGTGTTCAAGCTCAAAAGGAATCTGGCAGGCATGATTGAAAAATACAAAGCCAGATAGGTGGAAAAGGGGTTCCATCAGATACCAGGACAAGACTTCACTGACACCTTTGCACCAGTTAGTAAGTATAGTACCAGTTGTGCACTGCTGGCTGTGGCTGCACATGAAGACTGGGACATTCATCAAATGGATGTGAAAAATGCCTTTCTTAACGGTCCTCTGGAAGAGGAGCTGTATGTGAAATAACCCAAAGGTTATGATGATGGCACGGAACGCGTGTGGTTGCTGCTGAAAGCTCTCTACGGGCTAAAGCAATCACCTAGGTGCTGGAACAAACAGATCAGCGGTACCCTAGACACTGGTGGATTTGTCCAGAGCGTATGTGATCCATCTTGTTTCATCCGCTGGGACAAAGGTGTGCCAGTAGTGCTGTTGGTTTATGTTGATGACCTTCTCATCTTGTCTCCACCGCTCTCACTCATCACACGCACCAAAGAAGTGCTCACTCAGCACTATAGCATGACAGACTTGGGTGAAGCAAGCAATTTCTTGGAAATGACCGTCACCAGGGACAGCGCTACACGCACTCTCACATTGCATCAAGGACGCTTTTTGACACATATCACTACACGTTTCCAGTATCTCGTGTAGCATCTCCCACAGCAGCACTCACCCATGAGCCCCGATGTGTACGTCCATCTTCTAGATATACGCACCACTGTGACCCTACCCTATACTGACAGATCACTGGTAGTCTCTCTTACCTTGCATCCACCACACGTCCGTGCATATCCTGTACAGTCAATGTGCTAGCTCAGTTCGGTCAGCAGCCATGCACCACGCATCTCAAGGCATCACTGAAATTGTTGCGCTACGTGCTAGACACTGCTGGCTCTGGTTTGGTCTTTGCTCCCACACCGAGTCTGTTGCTGGATGGGTTTGATGACAACGACTATGCGCGTGACCAAAAGGCCCGTAGTCATGGTGGGTATGTGTTTCGGGTTTGGGACACGGCTGTGTCATGGCGTAGTGCAAAACAATCGCGTGTGGCATGCAGTGTGGCTGAGGCAGAATACATGGCTCTGGGTGAAGCAGCATGCGAGGGCATCTGGTTGGCACGACTGCTTGAACAGTTGAGTTGGAATGCGCCTGCTGTGCCTCTGCATAGCGATAGCTCTGCCGCACGCCGCATCACCGAGAATGATGATGTGTTGCATCCACGCACAAAGCACATCAGCATAGAACACCATTTTGTCAGGGAAGCAGTTAATGCCGGTACGATTCAGGTCCTTCCCATCAGTGGTGAGGCTCAGCTGGCAGATTCTCTCACCAAAGCCCTCCCCTCACATGTACTTCAGCTCCAACTGCATCATCGCGGGTGCACGCCCTGCACACTCATGGCCAAGGGGGTGTGTTAACTCTCCTCTGTACATATTTGTGACTCCATTGTGTCTATGAGTGTGCAGGGCATGTTGACTCAGAGAGTGGAGGCGGCGCACAGTGAGCGCACGTGCCACCGGCAGTCAAGCGTCCCACGCTTAGACATCAGCATTGCTCCAGCTCCATGAGGCCGGACTGGCTTATGCACTGAGATCACAGTTTAATTTCCGATACTTGTCTTTCCATGTGCTGATGCTTGTTGAACTCAACCTAGACTAGTCCCCAATGTGTAAAGGGGGCATTCCAGTCAAGCTTAGGATATGCTCGAACTAAAAAATGGCCTAGAGCCGAATTAGGGTTTGTGCGTAGAAATCCACATGGTGGGATTTTGTGAGTGCCGGAAAGCTTTGCTCGCCGGGCGACGGGTGAGCTCGACTAGTGAGACTCATACGATAGGATTCCTGTTCGCTGACTGACAGGACTTGTACATTCTTTTTGGCTCCACGATCCATGGCTGCGCTTACCCTACCCTAGCTACCACATACGTGCATCAAATAATTTGAAACAAGTTGCATTGGAACCGTAGACTTATTATTAACTGTTGAGATTCACATCACCTCGCGGCCTCGGCAGCCTCGAGGCGCGTGTGGAGCTCGACGAGCTCTGACTGTTATGGGAGCCGCAGGTCGAGGCGGTGATAACATCATTATGCTGATGTGAGATTCATATTTTGATGGTCCTATTTTGTTCTAGGAGAAAAACTGTGTGAAATCAACCCAAGAACCGGGTCATTCGGTGCAGGGACGAGAAAGATACGGCCGTGCAAAGGTGGGTGGCGCACCTCCAGAAAACAGGAGACGTACCGGTTCAACCCCGAGCACGGCGGAGCGACTTTCTCGCCCACTGCAGCCGAAGCGCCCCTGGATGGATGCTTAGCCAATGAGGCAAGGTTCATTGAGGGCCATGGGCGCTTTGGGATGGCAGCTGGAGCTGCATTCATAAGCAAGGGCGCTTCGGGCGGCCGTGACCTCCGCTGCCAGCGGCCGTCATGCATGGAGTACTCAAACGGCCATAACTTAGCTATTTCTTCACGGATTGAGGCGTTCTTTGGTTCTTTGGAAAGCTTGTGGCATGCAATACATGATTCATGTGTTATTTGCATGAATGCACCTCGGTATAGGGCTTCGGAGCGCCGGGGAGTTTTCGGCTGACTCATTGGGGTTGGTACATGAGGAAGCCTAGGGGTTGTTCTAGGCATGCCAATCTTACTAAGAGACTCTGTACACTGCCTTGTACTGATCTATCAAGTGTAAAGGATTCATCCCTTGCCTAACTCTCCTTACGTTCCAAGTATTGTCCCACACATTTCCATTCGATCCTACAAGTCTTCCGCAGCGCACCTTGGTGCAAACGCCGCCAGGAGTGTCGCACCTCAGTCACTAACAGCGGTCTTGCTGCTAGGAGAGGGTCTTGCGACATCTCAAGGATTGGCCCATATATCAAAGGGTTAAGAGTTGGGAGTTTCATCCCAAGGGCTCAGTGTGTGACTGTCACACCGGACGTTCGCTTGGCTTTGCATGAATAGAAGGGAGGCAGTAGATCTTCCACAACAACGTTTGGCCAGAATTTTCTTATCACAACTGGAAGCATAGCAGCCATAGCATACGACCAGGACTACCTCATGGAGGAGATCCAGCGTGCTCTTGGCGAGTTGCATCAAGAGAACCAGCAACTGTGCGCGGAGGTTGAGGCGAGGTACGTCAGACAAGAGAGTACTGCATTGGGGGGTGTCGCATTGGCATCCGTACCTACATTTCGGCGGCCCAAGCCGAAGGAGCCGGAGTTGTACACTGACAAGGGCAGTGCGCAAGTGTGGCTCTTCACGGTGAACTCGTACTTCACAGCATTGGACATTCCCGTGGGAGAAGATGCCACAAGATTGGAGTATGCACCTTCGCTGCTCCAAGAAATGACGTTGCATTTGTTGTCGGCATTATGCGAACGGAACGCCGCTGGGTTGCTGGACGGGCTGGCAGCCGGGGCACGGCTTCAGTCACTATTGAGTCTACCGCTGGGGCGGGAAGTGCACCTCGGTGTGCGGGCGTTGATGGAGAAGCCAGAGACACGGGAGCAGTTCGAGACGATGGTCCAGGCCCGTTTCGACCTCCTCAATGGCAGCCGGGTCGCACGTGCCAAGATCAAGCACGTCAAGCAAGGCGGATCGGTCCAGGACTACACTACACGCTTCATGGCTTTGGCGGCGCAGATCGAAGACCTCTCGGACGCGGAGGCATACGACCGCTACCATGACGGCCTGAAGCCGCACGTCCAACGAGAACTCGTGGTACTTGGGTTGCGAACCTTTGCGGAGTTGGTCTCGGCGGCGGAGCGCATCGACACGGTAAGCTACAATGTGCACCGGACAAGCTATGCAACACAACCACGGGTGGAGCAGCCAGGTCAGGCTGTGCCCATGGAGGTGGGTGCAATCTAAGCCTCAAGCCACCTCAAGTCGCCTTTGGTGTCGTTGATGCTGCACCGGATTCTGTCGTCCGCGGACAGTTGTGGCCTGAAGCCACTTTCGCTGCTGCTACTGCTGCTGCTACTACTATGACTCTCGCGTCGACTGCTGCTACATCGGTCCCCGTTGTCAGCCGACGGTGGTGGCCGCAAGCCACACAAAGAGGTAAAATAATAATAATAAAAAAAGAACTCCATTCTCCAAAACAAAGGGAGTAGGAGACACCCCCTCATTTTTTTGTTCACCAAACGCTCGGTGCTTGTGGGGTACCCCTCCTCGGGGTCTTTCTCAATTGTCCCACTTGAGGAAACCCCCTGTCCTCCTTTTTTTTCTGGCTCGATCCTCGCAGTGAGCGTTGTGGAGGAGGAGGCTTGCCCCCCCTTTGCGTCTAGCCGGCCAGAGGCCGCCCGTCGGCCTCCCTTGCCCCCTTCGCCCGCCGGGAGGCCGGCACACGCCGGCTCGTGCGCCGCCGCTCATAATGGAAGCCACACACACCAACAGATGGAGCATAATTTCTTTCCATGCCCTCCGGTAAGACTGATACATGAGGGGTTGTGTACGTGCTGCGACGGGGAGGAAAAGGAGGGATCTCCTAGTCCCTTGCCCTTGTCACGGACTGGTGGCATCGGTGCTGCTCAACATGGGTGCAAACGTCAATGTTGTCAGAATCACAAACCGTTGGCGTTTCTTGAAGATTCGGATTTCTGGTAACAAATGATGTTTCAGCCAAATATTTGGCTTAGTGTTGGTTCTGATGTCATCACCTACAATGATGACATCAGCATGTAGGTTTTTTTCAATGAAGTGAAATTTAGAGCGAATATGCGCCAAAGGATGGTGAATACAGTGGCAGTGGTTTCGTGCAAAAAAAAAACTTACAAAAGGTCAGAAAAATTTACCGTTTTATTTTCAGCCCAAAATCTGGAAGAATCTAGAGTTGAGAGCGTTGTTTCATTTCCTGGAGCCTACATGGCATGAAATAAGGCAGGAATGGAAACAATGGATATGTTTTCGCAAGAAATTTCTAACGAGCTCTTACATGCCAAAACGGTTGTCAAATGGGGCAGTTGTACTCACTCAGGTCGGGGGCGGTGGTATGTGCGACCTCAGTGAAGCTTCTGGGACCCTTCACAGAGCCCTTCTCAACCTCACATACCTCAACTGCTCCTAGAGAGGGTTGGGAAACCCTTGGCTGCCCCGTGGTGGTGGAGTGGTGGTGTGGTTGCAAGGGTGTCTCCGCTGCTGCAATCTGCTCCGACGGGTTACCGTGGCTTGGTGGGTCCTGTTAAAAAGTGCCCCTGCCATGAATGTCGTTTGCAGTTTTCCTGGTTCAGCCACTAGAGAGTGGTTGGATGTCTGATCTGATTGCAGATCTGGACTCCCTGGATTTTTCCATGCGGTTTAGAGCTTTCAGTTGCTCGATTCAGTTCCTCCTCGTCCATCTCCCCCCGATATCGACCCACGATGATCTTCGTAATGAAAGGACAGCTCAAGCCAAAAGTCTTCAATGTTGCTTGGTAAATCCTATGTGCTTCACTTTTTCACCTTATTTCGTATCAGCAATGGGCATATGCAAGCTCCTCATTGGTGGAGAAAAAAATCCTGCTCCTTCCCAAAATCTTCCAAAAAAAAACATTTGGGCCGTTTTGGCTGTTTTCATCCGGAAAAAAACTTCAAGAAGTTCTGCACAATACTGAAATCATTGAAAGATGCCTAAGGTTTTTCCGTCCTGATAAACTAACTACAATACAAGAAAACATGAAATATTTTATTATATCATTATATATCCTCCGATGAAAGTATCCCCATCTAGAGCCGCTTTTGAAATGCTGTATTCTGGTCTCCCGGGCTCAACCCCCAGGCTGGTTTGGTGCTGAGGTAGTCCCCTTGCCACAGTCAATTATGGCCAGGACCCCGAGAAAAAGAAGAAAGCCCCTGGTTCACCATCCGCACTTGCCTTGGCCGACTCCGGTGAAAGAGGAGCTGTGTCGACGGGAGTCTACGTGGCGTGTGCGCTGGCGAACGTGTAGGCCAGCGTACATAGTTCACAAAGAGCGCCATCTACGAAACCACAGTGTAGGGCGTGGACGGCGCATGTCGGCTGCGCTGCCCTCCTCCCTGTGCGGCAGCGGCAGCTCCCCGCCAGCTTCTGCCTCACACCTGCCGCACCTGCTGCCGCTCCCACTGGTGAGATGGCAGCGATGGCAGCAGCAGTGCTGAGAAGGGGATCCAGCGGCAGCAGCACCAGCGCAGTTAGCAGGTTGGCAGGGGCGGCGTTAGCGGCAACCTTGGCGAATGCAAGAGGGGCAGGAGAAGCTGCTACATCATCATCAGCAGCAGGAGCAGCAGCAGTGGCAACAGTAGCAGCAGCACCATCATGGGCAGCATCTGCGCCGTTTCGAGCCATGCTGACGCCATTGCTAATGTCACAGCAGACGTCAGTGCGAGCAGCTGCAACAGCAGCAGCTGAAGCAGCAACACTCACGCGAGGATCAATGAAGACGCCCACTGCTGCTGCTGCTGCTGCGGCCCGGCTAACGCTGCAGCAGCAGCTGCGACTGCTGGCACAGCTACCGAAGCAGCAGCAGGTGCAACAGACAACGAGGAGAGTTGGTGCTGTGTTCAGTTCCAGAGAACTTCCATGCATTGGCACAGTCGCAAAAAGGTGAGAGAGGTAGAAACAGAGGGGAAAGCTCCAGACACCCTCTTTACCGCTTCCACTCCCTCCCTTCCTCCCCTCCCCCAGCCACCCTC